>CAHIKZ030000746.1:2480000-2497500 GCA_903632075.3 Acanthosepion pharaonis | reverse complement strand
TTTTATTTAAATGTCTGACAGGGTACTTCTGTTATTTGTGGGATGTCATTTTTCTCGTAGTCGAACAAGAGATGCAATTTTTTTAAAATCTCACAAAACAATAAAAAAACTGAAGTACATTGCCAGTTATTTTTAATTAAATATATATATATATATATTTTTTTAATTAAATATATATATATATATATATATATAAATATATATATATAAATATATATATATATATATATATATATATATATATATATATATATATATATATATAAATGATGTTAAGAATGGCGCTAACCGCTTGCACTGGTGTTATTATACTTGGTTATATTTATAAAATAAGCATAAATGGAAAAAAATGTTACCTGCCCTATTTTTACGTTTATGTTAAGGGTAAGCGCCCATGTACTTAAGTATAAGTGTCTACAAGTTTGTTTGCTTTTTACTATAATTATTATTTCTCTTTTTTTGTTGTTTCGTTTCGTTTCGTTAGTTGTCCTTCTGGTTTTTTATTTGTTTTGTTTTTTTTTTTTTTTTTTTTTGCATATCTCATTTGAAAATATCTCTCGCTGATTTCTTTTAGACCTGGTCTTTTCTTGTTGGTAATTATATGAATGAACCCTCTTACTCATTTACTTTCTGCATGTGTTATTCTATTTTTTTCTTTCTTTTCTTTCTTATTCATTCATATGTGATTTCTCGAGAAAGCCCGTTTAAATACGCGTCTGTGTGTTTCTATGTCTGTATGCGTGTGCGTATGGAAGAGGTATTTGCGTGTATATTGTTTTCACTCGTGACATCTAAGCAGTTTTTTTTAATGCGCTTGCGTTTTCTAATAACAGAGAAAAGAGAATATGTGTGTTGTGTGTGTGTGTGTGTGTGTGTGTGTGTGTGTGTGTATGCGCGCGCGCGCGAGCGTGTGTGACCGCCAACTGTCCACGTCTGGGGAAAACTCCTTAAATGAGCAAGCGTGAGATCCTCAGTCGCCATCATTCTTCATCCACCGTATCGATTATCCAGGCCTGCCGGACACAGATGGGTCATTTGTGTGAGGCTCGCCAACGTGTATGTACATGCCTAAATCCATGCGAGCAGGACTATATCTGTGGGCAAATGTGTGTAGTGTGTACGCATAAGACATGCACGATCTCCGTCTGTGTATATGCGTGTGCGTGCGCGGGCGCCTGGAAAGGTGTGAGAGGGTGGGACGGTCCCCAGTGAAGTCAGCATGGCCGGTTGTCTGATATCTTGGACAAAGAGCTCATCTCTGTTTGGTCAACGGCTAAATCCAGTCTCGTTCCATTCTTACTTGTCGATTAAAGGCCCTGTTCAATGCCCGGAGTTACACACGCATGTGCGGTTGGGGCCAGTCTGAATGACCAGTAAATCGGTTCAACCCAAAGAACTAAGCGTCACGTATTCCGTGTCACAGAAGAACTGGCAATACGTTCTAGCTTCAGACAGAGTCCACTTGAGAATGTGTCTCTGGCCGCTTTGGCCAGCTCCCTTGTAAGGGACACTACTGACCGCGACTAATGATTGGTCAGTATCAGCGTGAGATGAACATAGTAGCAAACCTATAAACAGGGTGGAGAATTGTCCGGAGAGTCAGTGGTCAGTTCACCGTTGGATCCAACCACTCTGCGCTAATTATTAGTGGTCAGCGATTGGTCAGTTTGAAAGCAGGGATTATCCTCGTCTCTTAGGATTGAGATTCATGAAGTCAGTGGTCAGTATTTGGCTTTGACAACAGCCAGTCCAAGCGATTGGTCAATTCTGTATCTAGTCACACTTCACTCTGGTAGAGGTGGGGATATAGAACACTATTGGTCAGCTCATGGGTTGAAACCAATGTTTGCGACTGGTTACACTGACCGGTTGGTACAAATTAAAGTGAGTAGTGGACTAACAGCCAATGGACTAACATCTATACAAACAGTGACCAACGAATAACGTGATTGGTCGCTGTGTCATTAGTTTGAAATTGTTTGCATTGGTCAAATCTCGCATAGTACACACTAATGTCAGTACCGGTTGGTCAGTTTACAAATGTTTATAGCAGCCTATCACCGTTTGTTGGTTTTGTAGGTTTTTGACTATTTCAAAATGGACGACCAATAAGACGGTTGGTAAGTAATGGAGACATGCAGGCAAATTAGTGAATGGTCAATTTGATTTAGGTAACAAAGGAAGAAGGGTCTGAGGGGTCTGTTTTATTTGCGTGGCAGTCAGATTGGTTTGAAATCTTTTAGGTTCTTCTTCCTTTTTTTTTTCTTTTTTTACGAATAAAAGGGAGTGAAGTTTGAAGAGAAGAAGCGGATTTTAGTTGCTCACGCGAACTGAGTAAACGAAGAAAAAGGAAAATATTTGCTGGGCCTTGTCTGGCACAAGGTCTCAAAAGCGGCCGATTCGAATAACTGACGTGACACGTAACGGCTTAAGATTGGGCAATAATATTTACAGAAGTATTCATTCGACTGAAGAGAAAGATATTAATGGCCGTAAAGTCATAGAGAGAGAATTGTAAAATACCGTATTCCACGCCATAGAAAACGCGTTCTTTTTTCAAAACGAAATAATCCAAATATAACCCTGCCTCTTGTATTTCAACACTGGCGATGACTGATTCTAGACGATCACCCGTATTTGATGCACGAAACCCCGAATACTACACACACACACACACACACACACACACACACACACACACACACACACACACACACACACACACCGGGAGACACATTTTCTTCAATAAGGCTTTCAAAATCAAGGCCGGTAGACATTAATTTCACTTTTTAAAAAGAAGAAATACGGAAATCTAAATAAAATATATACAACCTTTTGTAATAATAAAAATAATCTTGAATTTTTTGAAATACATAAATTGCTTAAAATGCACATTTGTACACACGCACACATACACAGACATTGATATTTCCTTTGCCAAGTGAAACTAATAGTCGCCATGAATTTATATGGCTCTTCTGTCTTAGAATAAGGTCCCTCTCTTTTCTAGATTTCTATTTTCCAATTTTCGGTTTTAATTGTTGTTCATTTTATGGTTTTCGTATTAGAATATTGTTACACCTTTCCTTTTAGCTGGTTCAAGCTAGATTTATTATAGGTGAAAGTTTGTTTATTCTCTCTCTCTCTTACTCACTCTCTCTCTCTCTCTCTCTCTATATATATATATATATATATATATATATATATACTTTAAATAAAAATTAAAATTCTCATCATCTCTCGTTCGTGCGTGTTGTCGCACCAACTAAATAAATTTAGTCCAATGAAGTCGTAAAAGAGAAAAAAAACGTCGCACGAAAACTTTTTTTTCTAATTTGTATATATATATATATATATATATATATATATATATGAAAAAATATTGTCTTAAGATGTGCTATATTTATAGGATAAAGTGCTAAATATCAGAGATAGAGCGTGTGTAAATATAAAAGTGAACATAGAAATCAACACTGCAATCGTCGTGACAGTCTGTTTCATCTAGATGCAATCGACTGTGGCCTGACGATGTTGACTTCTATGTTCACTTTTATATATATATATATATATATATATATATATATATATATATATATATATTTTTCATCATATATATATATATATATTTCACTTTGTCATATACATGTATATATATATATATATATATATATATATTTTTCACTTTGTCATATATATGTATATATATATATATATATATATATATATATATATATATATTTCGATTTCACATCCTTATTACTTCAAATAGGCCTCTATTATCAAAACTTTCGAAATAATCATAATATAATAATGAAATCATCCTTGTTTGTAGTTTAATGGCTTACTTCTAAATTGAAATTCTCGGCCTAAAATCGACAAGAAAGACGACTACATATATATATATATATATATATATATATATATATATATATATATATATATTCTTTATTCTTTAGGATGTCTTTCTATCTCTACGCTAGAATACATGAATTTAATTGGTAAAAAATAACTAATGTCTACTCAGACACGTAATGTCATTAAATATAATATTTTTATTAATAAATAATAATGTCGGATTAAAAATCTATCAGTTGTTTACAAATATCATACGAAAATGAAGTAACAGATTTCGAAAGTTCACAAAGGGGATACTTATTTCGTATAAACGATAATTGAGTCTTACTTTGCAGTGATGCCTTACCGTAGCTTTACTGGTAAAACACGCTTGATTTGAAACTATTTTGCCAGATTTAAAAAGGCAATACAAGTTTGATTCTTGCTAAAATGTATATTTTGTTCAGTAAGATTTTCGATCCGTATGCCGGCGGAAATTAATTAATTTTACTATCATCCACCTCTTCCGCCAAAAATCAGATTTCACTTCAAACGTGTTTATCCTTGACACTAAATATGACGTTTATATTACTTATATAATCCTACATATTTATTACTTTAAATGCTATTATAGTGGATACTTCGTATTTGAAAAACATGTCCCATTTTTATTCATAATGCATTATAATTATCATTACAAATGCATTGGCCTATAAGGGTAATGCATACTGTTTAATAAGTCAAAATCAGTAGTTTAATTTAACCACTCTAATAATGGTAATATATATATATATATATATATATATATATATATATATATATATATATATATATATATATATACATACATATATGCACACACACACACACACACACACACACACATATATATATATATATATATATATATATATATATATATATATATATATAAATAAACACTACCTACATTTTATTTCCTGCATCTTTTGTTCTATTTTATTTTATTTTTCGTCTATGAAACAGCGTTCTCTCCATGTTTCATCTGTGTATTTTACAAAAACACAAGATATACTTTTGTGCCCGATGAGCTGGAAAACCAGAGAAACTTCAGTCGCATATATATATATATATATATATATATATATATATATATATATATATATATATATATATATATACTTAATCAAATACGATTGACAAGCTACTGCAATTAAGCTTTTTTATTCAATTTTTCTTCTGTTTGTATAACTATTTTATTTTCTGTTCACAAACCTAACGCACTTTATGTCAAAAAACAAAATATTTATACGAACACAAGAAAAATTGTATAAAATTTTAATCGCAATACTTTGTATTCGTCTTTAATAAAACCTGTATAAAAAAGGGATTGCTGCCCAAATACATAATTATATATATATATATATATATATATATATATATATATATAGATATATATACATATATATAGATATCCTCACAGATTATGAAATAGACAAAGTCCGACAATTATTTAAAGACATTTTTATGTTTATAAACAGACCATTTACTTAAATATTTGTATCTATAAAAAGAATGTATAAACATATATATATATATATATGTGTGTATGTGTTTGTCTGTGTATGTGTGTGTGTGTGTGCGTGTGTGTGTGTGTGTCTATAATTTCTTTATGAATTAAATTCAAAACAATATATATATATCTAAAAGCAACATATAAGTATGGATGAACATTATTTATGTATATTTCGTAGACCTTTCCAAATTATTAGTGAATGATATACACCTTTACGTATCATTGGGCAGAATATGGTATTTTTCATTGAACAATTGCATACTGTATTAAATTCTATCTTAAACGTCCCAAAAAAATGTATTAATATTGCAAATGCAGATAAAATATATTAACAGAAATTCATGCAAAATGTTTTGGAAATCATAAAAGAAGGAGACCTGGTTTCTTTCTATAAAAGAAGGAGACCTGGGCAATAAATAAACATGAAACGTCTTAACAAATTAATCACATTTACTGACAATTAAAATACAATATAATCGCTATTTTAATTAAAGTATCTAAGTTCGGCTAATTAGAAAGCAGCTCTCGACTATTGCATTCACAACTCAAATTCAAGCAGGAAAGTCCATAATCCACTACCCCACGTTCAGGGGGACTATTTTATTGCGAAGACACTGCTAGAATTATTAACATATAAAATCTTCAAACATAAACTTTTCTTATCTCTCTAAATGTTTGAGGTGAGGTATTATGATTGCTTACTGTGTTTACATTATTCGGACTGTCATCCTCATCTTCATTGCCATATTCACAACATAAACTAGAAAAAAACCTGCACGAAATAAAGTGTTAGGTTTGAAATTACAATCCCCAGAAGAAGGCCGGGACGTACAGCGGCCGAGACGTTGTGTATATGTCAATGGAGATGACGATCATGCAAATAGTGAAAAATGACTTTTCTGCCACCAAATAATAAAAAAAAAATGATGTGTTAAAAGAACAGTTTTTCCCATGACACCGCTTTTTGTTTTTTTTTGTTTAACTAAACAATATTTATTGTTTTTAAAAAGTAATAATTAGAATTGTCATAAAACCTAAACATACAATAAACGTGAATTTATAAATTTTTTGTTCTTGAGAATTTACAATATTAAACAAAACTATTTATTTTTTTATTTACAAGTATAACATTGTTCGCAACATTCTAAAAAGAAATAAAATTGTATAAAACCTAATGCAATGCGGTATTTATTTTTTACCAATGTTTAAAGAATTGCATATGAAAACAATTTTTTATTAATAAATTTATAAACATTTACTGAATTATTAAAATAACTATGAAGAGTTCCTAATTATTTAGCATTGTTTATAAAGTTCGAATCGATTAGCAATTAGCCAATGTTTTTTCAATCATACCCATAAACAATATAATGTTTATTATTTTTGTTTTTATTTCCCAATGATAAAAATGTTTGAATTTACTTTCCTATGTTAGGTTTTATTCAAATTCTAATCAGCCATTTTAAAGGAGTAGTTAAAATAAAAACGATGTCGTAGGAAAAAAAACAAAAAAAAAAAACATTTCAGCATTTCATTTTTTTGCGTACACCATGTTTAGCAAAAATTAAGTGTCAGGCCAAAAATAGAGAACTGCGGCCACATATGGTCAGGAGCTATCCAGTCGTCACTTTCCAGTTCAAAAGTGTCACCGCGTCCTTTATGGTGATGAATCATTTTTCCACCTGACAACACATTTCCCATAGACAAATCATCGCAAGCTTCTCGCTGTTCTATCGCTATTTTCCCAGAAATCTTTCAGAAGAAATATATTCCTTAGTTCCACCAGTTCTAAGCCCCGCCATGCAACACACACTGTAGCGAACCAACCATATTACCTTCATATTCCATTGATGTGATGTAAGTACCACTCGAACAGCGAGAACCGACTCCCAAGAGGACGCTTCCCCAGTCACTACGATCTTAACCTATATGACATCTAAGACCCACCCTTTTACAGTTAAAATAACTAAATGCAACCGCCACATTTGTTACAACAATTTCATTTCTCGCACTTCCCAACTGTGGAACTCCCTTCCGTTTACTTGCTTCCTTGATAAGAATAATCTTAAAAAATTTAAATGAATGTGCGTCAATCGCCTTTTCTGTCATATTGAATCCCGTTCATCTTTTGTCCTTTCCACAAACCTTCCTATTCTCAGTCTTAGCTTTTACTTTCTCTTTCCGTAACTCTCTGCGCATCAATGGCATTCCCGCCTTGCTTAGGTTGAAATGATTAAAACGTAAGATATATATATATATATATATATATATATATATATATATATATATATATATATATAATTAATTGATTTAAAATGTTTTTTTCGCTACACAGTTCTAACCATGTTTCAAAAATGGAAGCTAAAAGTCCCGAATTTAATTTTGTGTTGCGAAAGAAAAACATATTTTAAATCAATTAATTTATAATATTAATGCTCTGTAAATTTAGATTGAGTACTATTTTGTAAAAATAAAAATATCTATAAGAACACCGGATTATATATCTTACTGTTCTTTCTTTTTATTTATTAAAATATATATATATTAAGAAATGGACAAATTTATTTATTTAACGTTCTTTTTTATAGATACAAGTATTTAAGTAAATGCTCTGTTTATAATAAACAGTATTAAATAACATTTACCGGCCTGAATGTCCGAGAAATTTTCATAGAAAATATTCGTTCTTTGCCAGGATTCGAACCTACATCCTATACGGAACCGTCATTTACGCTGACGTGCCTTAACCGTCTCGGCCACAAAGAAGCGTTCGGTAGGCAAGGTTGAATTTACTGCTTATAAACTTCAATCTTCCATGAATCTCGTACATTCATAACTGCTCTGGCGTATCAAATGTAAACAAGAAATGGACAAAGTCCGACAAATTTATTTATTAAAGACATTTTTGTGTGTGGCCGAGACGGTTTAATTCAAATAATTATATTGAAGTTTTCGGCTCTTGTTTTGAAACATGAAATCTCTTATGTAGCGTGTTTTAAATAAATAATTATATATATATATATATATATATATATATATATATATATATATATATATATATGTATGTATGTATATATGGTGTGAGAGAGAAAGAGAAATCTTTAGGGCAAAATGACAATTCCAAAGTATCGCTGCTTGAATGTTATTTGATAGCTCCACAGCTGTTTATACATATATCGAGACTCATTGTTATTGATTTTCTTACACGATTTCTATGATATACTTTCACTTGCAACATTTTTCTATAAGCCGTTTATTGCATAAACGTTGGACGTGCACGCCGTGTTATTGATAGAGGTTCGTCTTTAGAAATCGGTGGGCAGATTTCGAATTCCAATTGCTATTACCCTTGGTAAAGGTATGAATCTATCTTTTTCTCCTCCCGGCTATGGGTTAAATAGTAGAGTAAACTGAATAAACTATTGCTGCCATATCTGAGTTGGTGCTGCCCCATCCTCACTGCCGTGTTTCGACTGAGTTCAAAATTGCTTACGCGACCTTGTGGGTGATGAATTATTTTCCACCATGAAAACCTTATCCCTCAGTTGAACCGTCATCAGCCTTTAACTATTACTATGGTGGATATTCTGACTAGTTAGATTCATTAGTTTCACCAGTTCAGACCTTCACAGCGAGGACCCACCATGTCATATTCATGGTGGCAAACCATCTTCATTCTCTTTGTGTTATTTTGATATAAACAAATTCCACTTAAACAGCTTCTTCTCTAAAACTGTTACTTTGTGAAACAAATTCTCAAGAGAATGCTTGATTGGCAACTACAATCATGGTCTCTTTAAATCCAGAGTCACCCAATATCTATTCTATTTGTCCTCATAATACTATTTTACTTCCCCATTCCTTACAACAGTCTCACTCAGGAATGTTCTACCTTCAGCGGGCCTTGGACCTTATATTGGGTTATGCAACTGTAAAAAAAAATGGAACAAAAAAATAGAATATAATGAACCCAACTGGAATTGGAACTTGGCTCTCTGATTAACAATTCCAAGCCATTATCCATTACACCAGCTGCAGATACAAGCTTACAGCATTGGGTATTTCCAAACAGTCACCCATTTATGTACTAACCAAACTCGATATTGCTTACCTTCGGTAACTGCATGGGAACTGGAATCAAAAAGCATTTTTTTGAATAATATAAACTGGATTCTCTTAGTGATATTATGCAATAAAGAGAGAGAAATTTTTTTGACGCTATTATATTTTTGTCCTCGTCATTTGTGCATTTTTATAATCACCTTGTGGGTGATGAATTATTCTCCATCCTGCAATCCTAATTTCACAGATGAAAAGTTGCCAACCTTTTTCTACTATATCACTATTACTATGGTAGATGTTCTGATCAGTTACATTCATTAGTTCCATCAGCTCAGACCATAAACAGCAAGGACCCACCATGTCATATTCATGGTAGCAAACCATCTCCATTCCCTTTGTGTTCTTTTGATATAAACAAATTCCACTTATACAGCTTCTCTAAAACTGTTACTTTCTGTAACAAATTCTCAAGAGAATGCTTCACAGGCAACTACAATCATGGTCTCTTTAAATCCAGAGTCACCCAATATCTATTCTATTTGTCCTCATGATACTATCTTACTTCCCCATTCTCACTCAGCAATGCTCTACCTTCAGTGGCCCTTGGGCCTTGTATTGGGTTATATAACAGTAAAAAAAATATCATGCGTAACCTAGATGCATAGTGGAAATCAATGAATCTCTTTGTTTGCACTGATAAAAAAAATCTTCTGGTGAATGGTGACTTTGCAGTATTTGTGTTCGAATGAAGAGTAAGTTCCACTCAGATACTTTTCCCCCTAGAACTGCTACTTTGTGGAACAAACTCCTAGGAGTATGCTTCCCTGGAAATTACAGACTTTATGTCTTCAAGTCTTCAGTCAACCGACATCGATTCTATTGTCGTCATAATAGTCTCTTCCCTGACAGCCCCACTCAGTAAACTTCTACCTTGAGTGGCGCTTGGTCCTCATCTTGACCGAACTGTCAGTAAATAACCAAAAAAATATTAGCCCTTGGCTAGCAACCAGACTAGGAAACTGGTCAACTGATATCTATCCTACTCTTCATCATAATACACCCTTCACTTCTGACTAGCCCTTCCCTTATAATGCTACTCAGTAAAAATTCTACCTTGAGTGGGTCTTGAACTATCAATAAATAAGTAAAACGTATCTCTTCAGGTTTGTTTAGCAATCAGTTTACAACACGGATTAACCGACATCTATCTCACACGTCATCATAATACATTCTTTACTTACGCTTTCCTTATCGCTTCGTAACTCTCTCCGCCCTGGGTATGACGATAAACTACATCCGCGTCCTGGGTATGACGATAAACTACATCCGCGTCCTGGGTAAGACGATAAACTGCATCCGCATCCTGGGTAAGACGATAAACTACATCCGCTTCCTGGGTAAGACAATAAACTGCATCCGCGTCCTGGGTAAGACTATAAACTGCATCCGCGTCCTGGGTAAGACGATAAACTACATCCACGTCCTGGGTAAGACAATAAACTGCA
This sequence comes from Acanthosepion pharaonis, assembly GCA_903632075.3. Classification (NCBI taxonomy): domain Eukaryota; kingdom Metazoa; phylum Mollusca; class Cephalopoda; order Sepiida; family Sepiidae; genus Acanthosepion; species Acanthosepion pharaonis. Next base: position 2,486,544 of record CAHIKZ030000746.1, on the reverse strand, counting down.
TCCGCGTCCTGGGTATGACTATAAACTACATCCGCGTCCTGGGTAAGACAATAAACTGCATCCGCGTCCTGGGTATGACAATAAACTACATCCGCGTCCTGGGTAAGACAATAAACTGCATCCGCGTCCTGGGTATGACGATAAACTACATCCGCGTCCTGGGTAAGACGATAAACTACATTCGACAGCAAGGCCTCAATCAGGATGTTTTGCCAAGCGTGGAAACACTTCTTAATTGCTAGTGTTCCCAGGTCCACCTTGGCCCGAGGTAGTAGTAAATATTAGGGTTCCAGCTATGGGCAAATAGTTAACCCCCTAAACTGGGGGCAAAACACAATGAAAGTGAGAAATTAGGTTTTAATACCAGAAATAATTTTTCTAAAAATTTTTACCACACGGATCAGCCGACATCTATCTCACACGTCATCATAATACATTCTTTACTTACCCTTTCCTATATATATATATTCTTTTTTTTTGAAAAAGATATTACCTAAAACCTAATAAATTGAGTATCTTTTACTTTATTAAAACTAATAAATTGAATACTTTATTAAAACTAATAAATTGACCAGCTGAAGATTGAGCGGCTACCGCAGAACTATCTAGTTTCAACAGGCTTTAATATCGAATCTTTGTTTTCTCATATATATATATATATATATATATATATATATATATATATATATATATATATATATATAATAAATTAATAAAAACATTTCCCATCACTACACGAAAATTTTCATGTTTCGGTACTGAGATGGTACCTCATCAGGCGATGGTAGATAACAAATGATTACCATCGCCTGATGAGGTACTGACCACTAGCGAAACATAATAGTAATAGTTTTTGTATAGCGATGTAAAATGTTTTATTATAATTTATTATAATAAAATATTATAATATTATTTTGTTCTAAATGCTACGGACTGTTGATTGTTACCCCATCTGTTTTATCTCTCATTTTCGTATATATATATATATATATATATATATATATATATATATATATATAAATATAAGAAAGACCTTATACAGCTTATAATTTTAAAACAAGGATCATAAAATTCAACGAATGATTAGTAGGTTAATGTATCTTTAAAATTTTGTTAGCGAAGGATTTCGCCATTTTATATCATTAAGTTTACTAACTTACTTTTTTTGTATGAATGATTCATTGTAACATATATATATATATATATATATATATATATATATATATATATATATACAGAGAGAGAGAGAAACGGGTTAGTATTTATAATACTATCCGAAGCAAAAGTCGAGATCATGAGACAAAGTATAAGCACTCATAAACGACCTGTTCTCCGAGGTATGTTGGTTTTTCTAAAGTCCAATTTGACAACAACCATTTTTTTATGCGTGTTTCGTCAAATAGGATGAAAAATGAATATTTTCTTAGTTTTATTCCATTTTTTTTGTGCGCTTCTGATCATTCATTTTTGAACATCGGGTGTTTAGAGAAATCATCCATGTTGTTTATTGTCTAAAGCGATATCCACAAATGACGATGTTTTTTTTTTTTTGTTATGTTTCGTCGTAACAAGGATTGCTAACATATGTTTACTTGAGATGCATTTTTTCATCGAAGTAATTTCATTCATAGTGAAGCTCTTGCCTTGTTTCCGGAAACAGGCAAGACGCGTTGGTCCCGTTCATACGAGGTAAAGAGAATTCCTGTTGCATTTACAAGGAACACCTCTAATATCTCCAATTTTTTTCCTTTATTTTTACGAATACAGGTTCTCAGGGAAATTCAAAATCACTAGGTCGAGAGGAAATTTTTTGAAAAGTTCATATCTTTTATACGATAAATATATATATATTTTCCTCAACAACTATTTCCTTGTCAATGCACTCAATCAAACTCGCAGTATGATCGAACACTCTATGGAAAATTATAAATTAAATAATGACTCTATCAAGTAACAAACTTACTGAACCTGTCACGTATTATGGCAGGTAAGCTATACTGCAAAATATACCGGGAACACTAATATTTCTGCATCTCACTATACAGCGCATGAGGGTATATATATATATATATATATATATATATATATATATATATATATATATATATATACCCTCATGCGCTATATATATATATATATATATATATATATATATATATATATATATATGCATTTTTATTTATACGAATTACCTCTGTGTGTGGGGGGGAGTGTTTGTTCATCTGTATCTATCATGTGTGTATGTATGTATGTATGTATGTATATATGTATCTCTCTCTCTCTCTCTCTCTCTATATATATATATATATATATATATATATATATATATATATATATTCTATGTAATTTATATGGTCTGTTATAATAATTACATTGCGCTCTTTTGTAAATCAGTTTTTATATTATTTGGATTCCCTTGAATTATATGCCACCTTATTACCTGTATATATATATATATATATATATATATATATATATATATATATATATATATATATATATATATATATATTATGTACAAACTCACCATGATTCCGATAGTATTTTAAGCATTTTAGTATATTTTTATTACGAGTATATATATATATATATTCGTATATATATATATATATATATATATATATATATATTGTAATAAATACATGCATACATACACACACACTTTTGTAACATTCATAAATAAGAGCTTGATTTAAACTTATGAGTTCTATAAAAGAAATATATGCTTACAATGGATGGTCGTGCAAGGGTTGGCAGAGATATCGAAAAGACAAACTAAAAGCGAGAAAGGATAGGAAATTTTAGGGAGCCATTATCGTCCACATCCAGAAGGGATACGATACACAGAAGTACTAGTAGTAGTAATAGAAGAAGAAGAAGAAGAAGAAGAAGAAGAAGAAGAAGAAGTTTAGAGTTGCATAAAATAAGTATATATTAATAGGTGCATACGTAAGTAAATCAATAAGTACCTAGCATAATCGTTTGTAGTTATTGATGTATTTATGTATATATCTAACATATGTGTTTAGGCACAGACGTACATACCCATGAAACCGACATAAATGCAAATGTTTAAATCTGTTTTTTTATATACAATCAATATATCAATATCGATATACATCTATTTATCTATCTATCTATCTATCTATCTATCTATCTATCTATCTATCTATCTCCCTCTCTCTCTCTCTCTCTCTCTCTCTCTAACTATCTATCTATCTATCTATCTATCTATATATATATATATATATATATATATATATATATGTGTGTGTGTGTGTGTGTGTGTTTAGAGGAAGAGTCCACGTGTGCTCTTTGTAGTATTTAAAATAGATAAATTGGTTAATAAAACAAAGGAAAACGAAAAGGTACCAATATGATCACTGCGAAAAGAATTTATTGTATATTAATTGTTAATCACAAGACAAAAATGATGCTCGGTGATTAATGTTATTAGTCAGGAAATTTCGGACACGCCTGGGTCCTTTATCACCGATGCGAGAAATAAACAGAGAAACCGGGGAGACCCACCAACGCTGTTTTTTTGTTTAATTTTGGCTGGTGTGAACTCGTTGTGAAGGGAATTATTAGTATAAATCATCTCTCTTCTTTATTCTTCGTTTGCGAAACTTGTTTTGGAAAACGTATATATATATATATATATATATATATATATATATATATATATATATATATATCTGTGAGTATGTGTTTGTGAGTCTGTGTTTGTATGTGTGTGTCTTTCAGAAATGTTATCGACCTGGTTAAAAAAGCAAAAAAAAAAAAAAAAAAGAATGCAATGATAAGTCATTTGCTTAGGTTTGGGTTGGGAGGGGGGCAGGTTGATATATATTTCTATTATATATGTTTTAAAATTTTATTGATATTTTTAGTGTAAAATATAAATATGAAAAGCTGGTAATTACATAATCCTTACGTAAATAGAATCCTGGGTAAGAACGGGAGATTGGAGAATTTGAGCAGCGTGGAAAAATTACTTAACTGCTGTTGTTCCGAAGGGCCACCTGATCCGAGGTGGTAGCAGCTGTTAGGGTCCCAGCTATGGGTAAATGGTGAACCCCAAAACAAAAATCAACAGTACATTTTCATAATAAAATGAGTAACATTTCATTTTTATTGCAAAATGATAATCAAACAAGACTAAAAATATATAAAAATATTTTTTCGTAGTAAAATTACCAATAATATATTGCATGATCTACAGTACAAACTGTATATTTTAAAAAAATACCTTTACACAGAAAATATGAAATAATATACAAAATACCTGTAGTTGAAAGCATAAAATTACGCAAAAAATATTTAGATTTCGGCAATAAATAACCCGTAGTGGTTGCTATGCAGCTACACAATATCAACCAATTACATAGATAGATAGATAAATAGATAGATAGATAGATAGATAGATAGATAGATAGGTATGAATTGACTTAGATAACGAACAGCCTTAGATAGATAGATAGATAGATAGATAGATAGATAGATACGAACGGGTTTATATGCGTGCCTTCTGCAGATGAGAGTATTCGATTCCTAATGAGGCTATGTACTTGGCTTGCACACACACACACACACACACATTACAATATCTTTGCAGAAAGTGCACGTCATCGCATCATCGCATATATATATCTATATATATATATATATATATATATATATATATATATATATATATATATATATATATATATATATCCCCGTTGTTAAAAGTTCGCTTTCTGACCTTGAGGCCAGGGTTCGATCCTTATCATGGATGATTTGTTTGGAAGGCGTGGAGGAAGCAATCCCAACATGCGCGACATTTTGAAAGTAAGTGATCCAAACCGTCGATTGTTGGGCTAACACGAAGTCGCAAGTCATCGTGACCGAGAATTTGAGAGTGCTGGCCATGTTCAAACTGTTGATCACGCTAGATAATTCCCTGTAGTTGCAACTAAGGTCCTCTTCAACATCATTGCAGTATAAACCACTGGTGGGCTCTGGGGGTGTTGAACAAATACAAATTCCTGCAATGGGGATTAGACCTAGTAGACTGTAATTCTCGGATTCAATAAATGCGGCATTTTCTATTTGTTTATGTGTGTCCGTGTGTGTAAAACATTTATGATTATGTTCAAGCTTAGAGGGAAATTTTCACTTCGTGTGTGTAGTATATATATATATATATATATATATATATATATATATATATATATATACTACACACACATATATATATATATATATATATATATATATATATATATATATATATATATATATATATACTGACGTGCCTTACCAATCGGACACAAAGAAGCGTTCGGTAGGCAAGGTCAATTTACTGCTTATAAACTTCAATCTTCCATGAATCTCGTACATTCATAACTGCTCTGGCGTATCAATTGTAAACAAATGACGTCATATATTAAGAAATGGACAAAGTGCGACAATTTATTTTATTAAAGACATTTTTTTTATGTTTAACGTTCTTTTTTATAGATACAAGTATTTAAGTAAATGCTCTGTTTATAATAAACAGTATTAAAAAACATTTACCGGCCTGAATGTCCGAGAAATTTTCAAAGGACGAATATTTTCTATTAAAAAAAATGTTTACATTTGATACGCCAGAGCAGTTATGAATGTACGAGATTCATGGAAGATTGAAGTTTATAAGCAGTAAATTCGACCTTGCCTACCGAACGCTCTTTTGTGGCCGATTGGTAAGGCACGTCAGCGTAAATGACGGTTCCGTATAGGATGCATATATATATATATATATATATATATATATATATATAATACACAAAAGCAACAATCCAGGAAGGCTGGTCATTTCATCATTCAACTGCCACACGACCAAAATTTACAAATATGTAGACCATTACATACAACCCATATCTATCTATCTATCTATCTATCTATATATATATCTATATATCTATCTATCTATGTAATTGGATGTTATTGTGTAGCTGCATATCAAACACTACGGGTTATTTATTGCCGAAATCTAAATATTTTTTGCGTAATTTTATGCTTCCAACTACAGGTATTTTGTATATCATTTCATATTTTCTGTGTAAAGGTATTTTTTTAAATATACAGTTTGTACTGAAATGTTACTCATTTTATTATGAAAATGTACTGTTGATTTTTGTTTTGGGGTTCACCATTTACCCATAGCTGGGACCCTAACAGCTGTTACCACCCCGGATCAGGTGGCCCTTCGGAACAACAGCAGTTAAGGAATTTTTCCACGCTGCTCAAATTCTCCAATCTCCCGTTCTTACGTAAGAATTATGTAATTACCAGCTTTTCATATTTATATTTTACACTAAAAATATCAATAAAATTTTAAAACATATATAAGAGAAATATATATCAACCTGCCCCCCTCCCAACCCAAACCTAAGCAAATGACTTATCATTGCATTTTTTTTTTTTTTTTTTTTTAACCAGGTCGATAACATTTCTGAAACACACACATACAAACACAAAGACACACACACATACTCAGATATATATATATATATAT
>CAHIKZ030000746.1:2462500-2475000 GCA_903632075.3 Acanthosepion pharaonis | reverse complement strand
AGGCACCCTCTAAACTTTTTCGACTTAGGGAATTGTTTTCTCCTTTGATCGGTGTAGTACTTTATATGCCAAAATTGTAGTCCGTCTCGTTACGGTGAACAACTAATGCATTTGACGTATTTTGTAAAATATCCCTTTTGCGTTCATATAATCTTTTATTTAGATTCTTTGAGGTTTTTCCTGCGTATGTTTTGTGGCAATTATTACAGATGATCGAGTAAATTCCTCCTTCAAGTTTAGCTTATTGACTAAGTCTTTTATTGTTTTAAATGTAATAGTAACAAATTTTAAGTTGAGTTTGGATTAGTTATTTTCAATTGTAGTTGTGATAAAGTTAGTTGGTAAGACACATATATGTGTGTGGGGGGGTGTAAACGGTGTGAAAAAGTATTTGAAGAACATACCTTTAATCGTCCTTCAATTATATAAATGACCCTGAAAAAAAAGATTTTGCAATGTTTCTGTGTTCGGGTAGTTCACGAAGGCCTAACCTATCCGCTTCCTAATTGCACTAACAAGATATGTTCGGTGAATTATTACGCCAGCTTGACTGTGGTCGTGACTACTGTGTAAATGTTGCCTTTGCCCCACATATGCACGTATTTCGACTTTCACATATTACCAGCTCGGGATGGTATTGTGGGTAGGAAATTATCAATTGAAACAGGGTAATGGAATGTTGATTCGCAAAACATTTTTTTTATTTATCCTTCAGACTTATAAAAAGCACTAACATTGCTATTTCCAACCTGAGAGAGAAAATGAAATGGTGCGATGAAATGGTTATGTTTCAGAGCAGAATTCATATATCGGGAAACATTGTCGAAGATATGCGTTTATAAGCAGTAATTTGTACTTTGCTAACCAGAAAGTTCTCTGTGACTGATTGGTTAACAGCACGTCAGGACAAATGATTTTCTTATAGGATACAGGTTGGATTTCTACCAGAGAATGCATATTTTCTACAAAATTTCTCGAACATTCAAGCTGTTAAATGTGATTAATACTATTTAATTAAAACAGAGCATTTACTCAAATAAGTTATATGCATAAAAATAACGTATAAACAGAAAATATATGAAAATATTTGTCGGATTTAGTCCATTTCATATATCGGCTTAGTGGTAGAATCCCCGACTGACGCCAATTCAATCGGGTTTCGATCCTAGCTAAAGGCAACCGGATGTCTAGCCACACTGATGAGCTGTGATACAGCGAAACAGTCTGTCAGGATATATATATATATATATATATATATATATATATATATATATATATATATATATATATATATGGGGGTTGTGGGGGTATAAAATTGGATCAAATACAGATCAAAAGTGATTGGAATTTCACAGAATAACAGGATAAATAACAAAGAGAAAATGTTTATAAATCTAACACGTTTCGATTCTATTAAAGCTTCAACAGAGATTGAGAAAAAATTCTGGTATTCTTACTTTTGTGTTGTGTGGTTTCCATTGGTTGCACAGATTTCACGTCCTTTTGATTGGACAAGCAGCGTTCGTTTGTATAATTTCTGTCTGTAAATGTATCATAATTCTAGTTGTGATTTGGCTGATAATTTATATATGTATGTATGTGTGTGTGAGTCTAGTAGGCATTATTTCTGTTTGGAAGTTGACCGCATGTTAATTTGCGGACGTTTTTGCATCAGCACCGGTCGTGGTAATTAAGCATACCTTAGATTCTTTAAGAATAGATTTAATAAAAGGTAGGTGATGTAATAATATTATTTATGACGTTGTATTTATAGTTAGTATTTTCGACATAAAAATTCATTTTCTTGATATATATATATATATATATATATATATATATATATGTTGAACAATAAAAAATATTAAAAAATTAAAATCTTCAGACACACTGGTTTGTATATTAATATTCTTTCGGTTTTATTATTATTTCCTTTAGATCCCTCGACTAGTTTCGGCCAACATGGCCATCATCAGGAGAAAAAAATTCTGCTCGCTGGTAGCAGTGAACTACAGAAATGAATGTCTTGATGGAGAAAATGAACTTTTCTCTGGTGTATTCATTTGTTTTTTTATTTTTTTATTTTCTAACATGAATTTTGGTCAGTCCTTGTGTTGGTCAAACAGTCTCCTTTAAGTTGTTATTTAAAATAAGAGCTGGATGGATTCATGCTGCTCTGAATTCCCTAAGTTATTTTGACAGTTTTATTGGTTCCTGGAAAAACATCCCCACAACACACTAAAACATACACATAATGCACACACTCAATTAATCTGAAAAATCGAATCATCCACGATAATGGCTAAAAGTATAGCCGAAAGCGTTCGGAAATACAGAACATTCGGACAGTTCTTACACACCCATTGTCCAGAAAAGAAAGCTCTTGTCAGAATTAAATAAAAAGCTTAACCGTAGTACCTTGTCTGTCGTTTTTAATGAAACATGCATAAAGGAAGAAATGCTACCTATATATATATATATATATATATATATATATATATATATATATTCTTATATCTACTCTCTTATAATTACTTTAAGGTAAAAACTGTTACCTCCAAAGCCAACCTTGACAGGGTCCAGTAAGAATAAGATACGCATTTGAGTAATAACGTGTCTTTCTATGCATGTTGTGTGCGAGTAGTGGGTCTGAAGAAATTAATGCCCCGAGAATTCTCAGTAGGCTACCCGTCCACTCAGAGAGAATAGATGTATTTAATGGGTGGCCTTCGGCAAGTACATACCAATTCCCCAGACTCCGGTGCGACACACAGAAACACATACATGGAAAAGAGAATGTGGTAAGGGTACAAAATTATGACTACAAGAAGAGCTATGTCTGCGTTAAAACAAAATAAATTAATTAATAATTATACATTTATGTCAGCACGTTCTTCGCTCAATTATAATAGATACATGGAAATACAAAAAGACACACACAAATATGTAGACTACAGTTCAAATGTTTGAGGTTACCTATGGTAATTTCTTAAATTGGCTCCAAAAGTAGTTGTTTTTCTACTTTAAATAAGAGAAAATTATTCCAAATCAGCGTTTCTCAACCGAGTTTCCACGTAACCCTAAGATTCCGCAAAAGGCTCCCAAGGGTTCCGCGAGAACAGGTGAGATAAGCTAATGAATTTTGAATTTGTATTTAATATCATATACGTAATATTACTAAACACACACAATACATTCTTGGTTATTGTAATATTACAATATAGACATCATCTTAACTAACCTATTATGTTATTAAAAAAGATGACAATCATTGGGAATATATATATAGTGATGTCTATACGACGCCAGTGTGAAACAACCTTCACTAGTCAGTGCCCACTCAGCGAAAGGGACATGTACTTAAAGGTACTTATTTCTTTGTATTTTCTTTATTGTCATATAACCTAATCACCCAATATTGTCATATAACCTAATCACCCAATATTGTCATATAACCTAATCACCCAATATTGTCATATAACCTAATCACCCAATATGGCGATTTTTGAAGAGGAAACATTTATTGGTTCACAGGACATTTTACCTGGATTTACCTTATGTCTTTTCAACATTGCCAATAAAGAATAAAAAAAACTAAAATAACTGATGCAGCATTTATGTTTTCGTTCCGTTTACATTTCTATTATAGGTATATGATATTGGTTACTCAAATTTATTTTTTATGTTTGAGATTAAATTTTTTGTGTGAATGAAAACTACCTGATAAAGTATTATAAACGAACAGTATGAATTTTATTTAGCATTACCAAAAAATTGGTCAAAGAAGCATTCATTTTTCCTTAAGCCAGTTATTAAAAATAAATACTATGATATTTAACACGTGAACTACGATGAAAAGAAAATATGAAAGATATGGTATATAATTTTGTCTTTGCGCAGGGGTTCTTTGAGACATATAATTTATTTTAAGGGTTACGCAAGGGTAAAAAGGAAGAGAAACGCAGTTCTACATGGTTAAAAAAAAAGTGAGACATCATATTTATTAGAAATTTTATTACAGTGTAACCCGGTTATAAGATACCCGGATATAAGAGAAACCCGGATATAAGAGAGATTTTCTCTGGTCCCAAATTAGAGCCTGTGTTAATGTATATAAAATAGACCAAACCCGTATATAAGAGAAACCCGGATATAAGAGACTTCTTTTCCGGTCCCGACAACTCTTATATCCGAGTTACACTGTATGATAAAAACAAAAATAGAATTTTATGAATAAATTTTGCTCTCGTCAAAATATCCTCCTTCATCCTTGATTACTGCATCACACATTTCTGGCATTCGTTGCAAAAGTTTCTCAAAGTATAAGTGTGATAATTGATTCCATTCTTTGTTTAATGCCTCTAGGAGGTATTTTTCTCTTTTCTTCTTTTCCCCCTCTTCTCTGAAGTTCATTCCATGCTAATTTTGGGGGTGACTTCTGACTTTTGAGCTGTGGTGAACATGCATGCATTAAACTGTAATATACAGAAAAAATATTCGTGAATATGAAAGGATTATAATCAAAATGAGCAGACACAACGTTTGTAGTTTATTCAATTAGAGATGCCTAAAAGTGAATTTGCTGCCTAAATATACACGCACGCACGCACACACACACACACACACACGCACACATTATATACACACACACACAAACATATATATATATATATATATATATATATATATATATATATATATATATATAAAAAATACTGGTATAATTTTTAGTCTATAGACAGAAATAAATATATGTATTGATAAATAAATAGATAGAGAGTTCAGAAAAGTTCACTAACTTTCTAAGAAATCTCACACACATACACACGCACACGCGCATGTATTTATTGGGATTTTCTAAGCGTACCTAAGATGTTGAACAAAGACGCAAGTATGGGGCACCCCGTGAGGATCGAACTGACTATACAGTTGTAACTGATCTAGCAAGACAGGCTTGCTAACCACCACACGTATATGTGTCGATGTATTTCTATATATACATATATATTTAGTACGTTAATGTTTCAAGGAAGAAAATGTAAATAGCACAAGTTTTGTTTTCTATAATTTTGTATAGCTTCAAGCATAAGTTACTGAAAAATTTAAATTTATATCAATATCTATCTATCTGTTCACACACACGCACACACGACAGCAGACCCACATATACCTGTGTGTTTGTCTGTGTGCTTTTAAAATAACTTATCGTTACATGTACCTAAATAAATATTCATCCGTATATTTTGCTTATATCATGTAAATTTTGTTCTAATATATTAAATACATTCATGATATTAAAAGCTATCTTACAAAAAGGATATTCAGTTTTTTTTTCTATAACACACTGGCCCAACTAATAAAAAATATAATATACAATATCTATCTATCAATCTATCTATCTACCTATCTATCTATCTATCTATCTATCTATCTATATATATATATATATATATATACACACACACACACATATATATATATATATATATATATATATATATATATTATGATAACACAAATATAATAGCATTGTCTAAAAAAACGGCTAAAAAATAATGAAAGTCTTATTAATAAAAACAAAAAAAAAAACCTCAATAATATCAACTATGAACATGGACAAAATATCTTGACCGTGTTTTGAAAATGAAAACATTATATAAATACATACATAGAACAATCTATTTCTTGATAACAGTTAATGTATTTCAACCTTGAAAATGGCTAAATGTATAGCCAAAAGCGCTCGAAAAGAAAGAAAATTTGGACAATTTTAATATAATTTCCACAAAAAGGAAAAAAATCACATGAGAAATTGCATAAAAGACTAAATCAAAGCACCTTGTTTTTCATATATGATACGTGCATATATATATATATATATATATATATATATATATATATATATATATCGGACAAAATTTGTTATTATGATAGGACTACGCATGCGCACGATATAAATCTGCCACTTAGCTGATTGATGTTAGATTCAGCACCGCTACTCTAGAGATTCGTTGATGAATATATTTTTGCAATATATCGGTCCATTCGTCAGAAGATTTCAACAGTGGACGGTCGACTTTCTCATTTTCGTTATATTTATACTAAACTCAAAAAATAATTTTTACACAGTTTATCGGTTGATAATTTTTCTTTGTATGTGTGGGTGTGTGTATGTACGTGTATTAGCGCCCATGCCTGTTTGTGTACGCGTCTGCGTGTGTGTGTGTGTGTGTGTGTGTGTGTGTGTGTGTGTGTTTTGTGTGCTTGTGTGTGTGTCTTTGTGTCTACAAAAACACTTTTCTCAAAACAGCTATACATTTCACCAGACACACGCGTGAACACACACACACACACACACACACACACACACACACACACACACACATATATATATATATATATATATATATATATATATATATATATGTATGTATATAGGGTATTACCCCAAAACAAAAATTCAATTTGTGACTTCCGATAATTTCTTGAATTTTTTTCTTCCTTCAAATCAATGCATTTGATATCATTCAATATTTAATTTTAATCTTTAATTTCCTTTGTAAGTAAACACTTCTTCTTCTTCTTCTTCTTCTTCTTCTTCTTCTTTCTTCTTCTTCTTCTTGTCCGTCTCCTCTGGAGTTGGCTATCATGGCTCCCCACAATTATATGTATTTTATAGCTTCTAATAAATAACGCTTCCTGTATTTTCTCTCTCTCTCTCTCTCTCTCTCTCTCACACACACACACACACACACACACACACATATATATATATATATATATATATATATGGGTCTGTTGAGCCAACTAAGTCCTTACCCTAAAAATACCATTCCCTAAAACCTGACCATGCATCTGAAATTATTCTGGAATTCTTTCTTTACCGGTCAGAAAAATGTTCAGAACTCCATTGCAGAGTGACTATGTAAGTTTTGATTATTCGAATAATGACAATAACAAGATCACAATTCCTAATCCTGCTGATACAATTAGGAACAAGAATTACAAATTATCCGGACAATATCACAAAATTGTTGCTAATGTTGAAACATCAATAAAATTATCTAATTATCTGATCAATAATACTGTCGGTTGTCCAAAGGTTTCTTTCCTACTGATTGTAATTAATTGAGAGCTACTTAATATGCTTTCGATTTTAATTCAAAATAATTTATTAATTAATGTATTTATATTGATATTTATACGACTAATTGACATTATTAATTTATTTAACGCTCAAATTAACAGAAATAATTTCCTTGTAATGTGGTCAATAGTTCTTTAGTGATAATATTTGAACATTTAACATCAACAATATTTACTTACATCATACAATACAAAAGCATACGACTTCAGAAACAATGATATTAGATCAAGAAGTCAAATGCCTTTTGAATATCAGTACAACATGCAGTAATGATTCTTCTTACAATAAATAAATCCTTGTAGTCAAAAAATTGGTTTTATAATCATTTATCAAGTCGTAAGTTTGGACATTACTCCTGGGTAACAGTCCAGCGATCATAAGAAACTTGGAGTGCCTTGATAACCGAAGCTGATCAACTGTCTTAGTTTCGTTTGAGGAAACATTAAAAAAAAAATAGAGAATGTATTGTCGTCGCATTAACTAAAACGCTTACGGGAACAACACGTTGAAACACCGGTATGATAACAGAAGTTAAGCAACGTCGAACCTGGTCTATACATATTTGGGTGACCGCTTGGGAATACCAAGTACTGTGAGCTCGCATGTACTTAGAATTGTTAATCGGAGAGTCAAGTTCCAATTCCAGTTAAGGTGATTACGCGCAAATAGCTTTGGGAAAGGCATGAATGTCTCTCTTCTCTCCCCTCAGTTATGGGTTAATTAGTAAGATTTGTATCACTAAACCATTATTATCTCTAGAATGCGTACAAAACATTTACTTTTCGGCATTAAATAACCCACAGAGGTGTTGATATACAGCTAAAATTAAAACAAAAAAAAAAAAACAACCAACCAATTAACTTATTCAATCAACTCTTGAAATTATGGGCTTACGGTCATATCAGGATGAAACAACCGGTTCTCGTAAGATCACTGAAGTTAAGCAAATTTGAGTCTGATCAGTACCTAGATGGGTAACCGATTGGGAATACCAGGTGCTGTCAGATTGTCATAATGACTCAGAAATGTTAAGCGGAGGTCCAATTCCAGTTGGGTTCGTTATATTCACTTACGCGCAATTAACTATGGCAAAGTTATGATTTCACTTTTTTCCCCCCAGATATGGATTAATTAGTAAGACTTGCCTCACTAAACCATGATTATCTTCAAAATAAAATTGCAGAATTAAATAACCCATAAAGCTATTGATGTGCCGCTAAGCAAAAACAACCAACCAACCAACCTTAACTAAAGAAACGGTATTAGAAAATACAAACCTAAATCGAAGTGAAAAACGTAAAAATCAGTTTAGTGTTTAAGATTTTATTGTCGACTCTTTCAATCGTGGAACATAATTTAAGACATTGTTTTTTTAAAATACTAAACGAACATTACTTTTGATTATTTCATTCATAATATACGCGAATAAAAAAGAGTTTTAATTATGAAAATTATTATTATTATTATCACTTGGGATCGTTATATTTATTTTAGCACAATTAACTATGGGAAACTTATGAGTACACCTTTCTCCCGACAGCTATGGATTAATTAGTGAGACATGTATCACGAGACCATCATTATCTCCAAAATAAAATAAAACTGCTGAGAAAATATTTAGATTTCATCATTAAAGAACCCACTGAGGTGTTGATATGACGCTAAACAAAAACAACCATTGAACATTAACTAACAAAACGCGGTTCCGGAATTAGAAAATACAAACCTAAAACGAAGTGAAAGTCGTACAAATCAGTTTAGTGCCTAAGAATTTATTATCCATTGTTCCATGAGTGGAATATATTTTAAGACATTGCTTTTTTAAATAATAAACGAACATTTCTTTTGATTATTTTTAACTATGTAATTTATTATTATTATTATTATTATTGTTTCACCTCAAGCAAGGCAACAAAGCCGCTACCGCGCAGTGTGAAAGAATAAAAGAAAAACATTATTAAGGCGAGAGAAAAGAAAAAAAATAATAGAAAGATCAAATTTAACTAGAAAGAAAGAAGCCGGAAGAGAGTTCCTCTAGTATGATTAATAATAATAATAATAACATTATTATTATAATTTGATTTCTGTTGTATACACATTTTCTTCCGTGTCTCCACCAGAGACCTAAGGTCAGAAGTTGCTTCATGATATTTTGCACTGATCATTTATGTAAAACAAAACGAAAAAAAGAAAAAAAAAGACCTAAGATCAATCACGTTTTGCATAGAAAAAGCTCTTCGTAATGTGTGAACTGTACTTGTGAATTCAATGTTTTGTGTTTCTTTAGGGCTTGCGCTACCAGAAATCCCTTCAATGAATCTATCGGAATCTTTTCCAATCAATCCTAGGGCTCAAATTACTACTGGAATTTTTGATGTCCTTATGTGCTACATGTTTTAAAATTCCACTTCAAGATCCTTGTATTTTGACAGTCCTTTTTTGGAAGATCAAAGATACATTACAATATAGAAGGACTACCATGTCAATAAGAAAACACATTATTATTATTATTATTATTATTATTATTATTATTATTATTAATAATAATATTATTATTGAATATTAAATAATATTTTTTTAATAATAATAATTGTTATTATTATTAGTAATCGCATTAGTACTTATTGCGTTTGTACACCACTAGTACATGATAATTTTCATTAAGAATCAAGTGACATCAAATCTTCTCAATATACCAGCATTTTCCGATAATTCTTGCCGATTACAGTAATGGTGTCTTTTCTCAGTTTGGTCATCATTCTGTCCATTTCCTCCAGTCTCTTTGCAAGGCTCTCTGGTACGGTTCGAAGTACAAAACAACAACAGTAATGATTCTCAAAAATGTGGCACATGAGAACATCAACAATCCCTGTTGTAGTTGGTGCCCGCGGATTGGTTGGAAAAGAATCCAGTAGACTCATTGAAGGGAATCCTGGAAGCCCATGCCTTAAAGAAATACAAAAAATTGTTCTCACGAGTACAGCCTACACCTTACGAGGGGCGCTATCCATGTAAAATATGTTTTTTTGTTTTGTTTTTGTTTTGTTTTTTTTTCCTTTTTCTTTTTTGTTTTTTTATCAGTGGAAAATGTCACGATGCCATTTCTAAACTTAGGTCTCTGGGCGGGACCCGGAAAGAAATGTGTACATATTAGAAATCAAGGAAACAAAATTCTTCTTTTCTTCTTCTTCTTCTTCTTATTCTTCTTCTTCTTCTTCTTCTTATTATTATTATTGATTAATTGATTAATTGATTGATTAATTGGTTGAATGTTCGAGAGAGTATTACGCCAACAAACTGACGTTAGAGAACAGCTGTACGAAATACAATATGCCCATCATGACACCTGCTCTGTTAGATGCATACAGAACACATGTATCACAAACCAAATATGGACCATATGGCGATAGTTTATATATATATATATATATATATATATATATATATATATATATATATATATATATATATATATATATATATATATACACATATATATATAGGTATGTATATAGATATATATATATATATACACACACACACACATATATATATGTATGTATTTTTATATATATACACACACACACACATATATATATATGTATATATATATATATATATATATATATATATATATATATATATATATACACACACACACACACACACACATATATATATATATATATATATATATAAAAACCAACGCCTAAACATGCAGTTGGATATACCTTTAGGTCAGGTAACACACTTCAGTTACGCTGTCCTCCAAATGAGTGTGTGTCTCCTAGCATTGAGATGTGACGCCACTCTACAAGTCGCCTGAGTTTTCTCATTCTTCATACTTAAAAAAAAATCAAGTCACTCGACTCCTCGCTGTGGATGCTACTCCCCCCAACTACTCCCGCTCATGAGCAGAGATGAACAGTGCGTCAGTTCCACCTCGGAGACATGTTGAACGGAGACGTATACCTGCTGTGCTGAACAGAATATTTAAACTTCCTTGTCAAGCCAAAGGAATTACATATTAATACCTCGAATTAATTACGATTAGAAGCGCTGAAAGACATGCTTGATATTGTATCAGAGTATCATGGCATTATTATTTTTATTATTATTATCATTATTATTATTATTATTTCCTTTGATTTCTGTTTTATGTACATTTGATTCGGGGTCCCAACCAGAGACGTAAGGTCAGAAATTATATCATGAAATTTTCCGCTGAGCATTATTTACAACAAGGACAACATCAGATCACTCCCAATCTTTAGACATCATCATCATCATCATCATCATCATCATCATCATCATCATCATCATCATCATCATCATCATCATCTATCATCATCTTTCATATTTCAATAATTTTGTTATTCGCTGTTCTATCAGATCCTGGTATTTAACGGAAGAAAAAAAAAATGAACAAATCATGAGGCATAAAGGTAATTAAGCTAATGGGGGTGTGAGCCCCAGGAACAGTTACGAATAGTCTAGCAATGTGGTTAGAAGAACTGGCAATCCAAGGAAAAATTAGGTTCAGAGAGTGAAGTGACCCTAAGGTATTTTAGAGACTTGCTATCGCTTGTTCTCCTGAGAAAGACACCGCTCATTGCTTGAGTATAAAGTTAACGGGTACAATTAATAATAATAATAATAATAATAATAATAATGATAATAATAATAACATGTTAATGAAAAGCAAATAAAGAATAACTGTAATTAATTTACTATTTACTATTGTATGGACAGAGCTGGGTTAGAATTTCGTTGATTTCCCGTATACATTTTATCGGCCACGACAAACGCTTTATACCAAGATCAATCTTATATATATATATATATATATATATATATATGTGTGTGTGTGTGTGTGTGTGTGTGTGTGTGTGTGTGTGTGTTTAAATGAGCATTTAAGTCAACACTGATAGGCGACAGACTGTTTCATGCTAAACACAATCATCAGGCCTGAAACAATCTGTCGCCTGTTAGTGTTAACTTAAACGATTACTTTTATAATTACATACGCTCTATCTCTGATATTGAGTACTATATCTCATAAATATTGAATACGTTAAAACTATATTTCTTCATATATATATATATATATATATATATAAGATTGGTCTCGGTATAAAGCGATATATATATATCGACTAACTCGACTAATTCGCTAAAAAAGGCCATACCATGATGAAAATTGCTCCAAACTTGATAAAAAAAAATTTAGCGTCAAAATATTTATGTTATCATTAAAAGGAGAGCATAAAATATTTTGATCATTGAATTATATTTTTAATCTATTTTAAAGAGTTCGAAATTTGAGTTAAGATCTTGTATTTCTTTCATCTGCTGA
>CAHIKZ030000746.1:2442500-2457500 GCA_903632075.3 Acanthosepion pharaonis | reverse complement strand
ATGTGTGGCTCGCAGTTGAGCAAGATACTGACAAAATGCCTTGTAGCACCAAAGATGAACTGAAGGCAAGGATTATGGCAGCGTTCATCAACGTAAACAAGGAGACCGTCCAGAAAAGATGCAGGAGATTCCCAAATCTTCTGCGGGAGGGGGGGAGACGCGGTTGAAGCCAACGGCAATTTTATTGAATAATTTGGTATTTCAAGAACTTTTTGTGTAATTTTGGTAAATATATCTTCAAAAATGTTAAAAAAAATGTCACTGTTATTTTCATATTTTGCGTAATTTAGACGACAGCTTATCCATCGCACCCTACATATATATATATATATATATATATATATATATATATATATATATATATATATATATATATATATATACATATTCTAGAATCAAAATGATATTGTATTTAAGTGAACCTTATATTTAAATATGATAAAACAGTGCATATGAATTGACTATAGTGTGCGATACACACACACACACACAGACACACATATATATATATATATATATATATATATGTGTGTGTGTGTGTGTGTGTATGTAACTGTATATTTATACATGATATATTTTCCATTATTAACATATGGATGTAATATATTATTACTTTATTTTATCTACAGCCTATACACACACGCACACACACATATATATATGCATATATATGCATATAACGATTTATACATATATATATACATAGATATATTGCCATATATATATATATATATATATTGCTTATATATTATATACATATACATATTTATGATCTATTCTCATTATCATACATATACGTGTACATTATTTTTTATACATTTATTATTACTCAGTATATCTCTCTTATATAATACATTATGCAAAAACATATTCGATTTTTCATAATTATAACTGAACTTCATGCGTAAATATCTACACACATATAGAGATAGATAGATAGATAGATAGATAGATAGATAGATAGATAGATAGATAGAAATAATTAGACAGAAATAATTAGATAGATAGATAGATAGATAGATAGATAGATAGAAATAATTAGACAGAAATAATTAGATAGATAGATAGATAGATAGATAGATAGATAGATAGATAGATAGATAGATAGATAGAAATAATTAGATAGATAGATAGATAGATAGATAGAAATAATTAGATAGATAGATAGATAGATAGATAGAAATAATTAGATAGATAGATAGATAGATAGATAGAAAGAAATAATTAGACAGATAGATAGATAGATAGATAGATAGATAGATAGACAGACAGACAGATAGATAGATAGATAGATAGATATCTTTGAATGTATGTATTTGTATGTGAATACAGTTACATTTCTTTTATTGTTTCTTTCCTTTTCCTTATTCTTTTTTTAAACTCCGTGAATTATTTTTCGTGTTTTTATTTTTTTTACTGGATATCGTAATTTGAATTAAAAGTTTAAATTAAGCTTCATTCATATTATTCCTTACAGAATGTCGAAACATGAGATTATAAATATTAGTCACTTTGACAGGTGTATTTCTAGATTTTTTTTTTTTTTGTAAAACAAATTAATAAATTGCCACGTAATATTACAACAAAAACGCCGATAAAATATTGTTTGATTTAATTTGTTTGTTTACATTGAGTAAATGAATGTCATGCCTTATTTTATTTTATTTTTATTTACATTTTTTGTATAAAATGGATGTATTTTCTTTTCCCGCCTTATTCTAAAACCTATTATTTCATATCTTTTTTTTCTATTTGAATCTATAGAACGCTTTGTCTGGTGGCCTGGTTTGAGCAGCATTGTCTCCAGGCTTGTTCAATGGAACCTGTCTTCCCTGGCATAGGTCACTATACAATGGCTATGCAGTTCGACTGGCCGGGTCATTTTTTTTTTTTTTTTAACTGTCTTCTTTTGCGATCTGGGTGAAATTCCTTTTCCAGGAATGTCTTTCTCCCTTAAATATCTTGAACTGAACAACCAAAAATCCAGCTATGGTTTAAAAATAAGTTAACGATTTTAAAATCACGGGGAAAAAACGATGTGTATTTTATTTTATTTTATTTCTAAAGAAATATAAAAACAAAACGCTTTTAAAAAGAGCGATCGAGAGAGAGAGAGAAAGAAAGAGACAGGTAGAGGGGATAGGTAGAGACAAAGAGAAAGAAGATGAGAGAGAAAGAAAAAAAAATAATAGAATCATGATAATAGCATCCAGAGAGACGAGGGAAATAAGTCGGGGGTCAGGGATTCTGTTTTTCATCGTCGACAATGCTTCCACTTCCATGGCTACTACCCTCATCTTCCTTCTACCACGGGACCCGCCATCGCCTCCACCCTCGATATGCATCCTTACAATCACCATCACGACCATTTTCTTCTCTTACGTCCTTTTCTCCCTACCATTCCCCACCAATCTTTTTCTCCCTCTTTCCGTTCTCCCACCCCCAACAGCCAGCATTTTGGTCTGCATCATCGCATCCTCAACACCGCAGCCACCCTCAGCACTACACAGGTCGGCATGTGTCGCTTCACCTACCCTTCATCCTCCCAGAAAAAGCAGTTGCGGTGGCAGCAGCATCCACAACCAAATCACAAACAGCAGCAGCATCCTCACAGAAAAAGATGAGGGGCAGGGTGAAGCTGTGACGTGGGTAGGTCTCAATGTGTGGGTGGGTATGGACCGAGATGCCTCCTCTTGCAACCCAACCATCTTTCTTGCTTTTCCCCACGTCACCTGTCACCCTGTGCGTCCAGGCTCAGCAGAGCTTTTACTTCTTACCTATCCAGCTTCTTACTTTCCTCTCAGACTCCATCTTGTTTAATGCTTCTTTTTTTCCCTCTCATATAGTTGGCCATAGTTGCCTGTTTTGAAGGACACTAAGCTCACAAAACTCTTCCACAGCCTTGCCTCAGATATCTACCGTAGCACCCTTACCCATCAATACAGCACCCCCCCTAGACACCACCACTATCCTACTACTACTCTTTCACCCCCTTTATTTCCAATTCTAAAACATGTATTCCCGCCATCACCTCTTTCGGTTCCATCTACTTCGTCTTCATATCTGTGTCTTGGTCTTCCTTTTTATTTTCTTAGAGAATCCAAGCCATAGCCTATTTCCTGCCCCACTGTACACAAAAGAAACCCCTGACAGAAAAGAATAAAAAAAGGGAGTCAATTATCTTTCCTCCCATACCAACCACACAAGACTATTACCCTTGAAAATTTTCACAGGTTCTTCTTTCGATAATCGTATTGCTGCCCACAAACATTTTAACCTTTGCATAGTACTCTCCAAGCAAAACGAACAACTAAACCGGAAGTGAATGAATATTAAAAAAAAGAAAAGAAAAATATTGTTGATGATGTAAATTTTACTGGTGAGGATTTAAAACCCACCATCGAAATATAGAATCATTAAATGATTACTTATAAACTGTATTTCAAAATTGGAAGTTAGGCATTCTTGGACACATTCTAAACCCAAAATTATTTACTCAAAAATAAGATGGCAGGAAATCGATTGATTTGGACAATTTGAAACTGTTAAACAACTCTTGGGACGAATGCGTTTAAATAAATACATCCTGACAATAGTCAATTCATTACCTCTCTAACGTTCGTACATTTATTTTGAATTGATCTAAAAAGAGATACCGAAAAGTCCAATGCACGATCTACTTCCCAAAATCTATACAAATGATTAAACCTCAAAAGTTTTGGAAATTCTTGGTAGAACCACAAAATATCCTTGCTCATAATAGAATTTCTTGCTATTTCAAATATTTTACAAGCGCGTAAATAGACAGACCATGAAGGTGGGTGGTATAACAGTCTGACTTGAAAGTTCCATATCAGTTTAAGTAGGTTTGTTTAGTTTGGTACAAGTGTTGAACTCATTACTATATTTGAGAAACTATATTCTACTACTGGAAAAAAAGTGGATTGTTGTATAAACCCGAAACGATATCAGCGGCTTGATAAAGAAGTCATTTTGCTCAAAGAAAACATTAGTCATTCAGACTTCTGGTTGAAGCGGGATTAAATTACCAAGTTAAACAATGTATCTTTTTTTCTTTTTTTTAATCATTTGACCATAAGCAAGGCGAGAATACCACTAGTACACAGCGGGTTAAAGAAAGTGAAAGTGAGAGAAAAAAAAACTGGTTATAGGGTGGGGGATTGAGGAAAGGATAAAAGATAAACGGGATTCAAGAAGATAGAAAATGGCATGGCGATTGACATTTAAATTTTTGAAGATTGTAGTTTTCAGGGAAGCAAGTAAACGGAAGGGAGTTGCACAGGCGGGAAGTGAGAGAAAAGAAACTGTTGGAGTAGAATTGGCGGTTACATTTAACTATTTCAACAATAAAAGGGTGGGACCTAGATGCCAATCTAGTAGGACGCATAAATTCATATAGTCGGGCACCAGGGGAAAAAAAAGTTCGTCAAAGCAGTTGCCATGAAAATATTTCTAGAAAAGAAAGAGAGAAGTCAGGCCACGTCGGTGAGAAAGTGACTGAAGTCGCGATGCCAAGTCAGAATCGATTACATTGCAGATCCTTCTTTGCATTTTGTCAAGAACCTCGAGATGGACAGCAGGAACACCAGACCAGATATGGCAACAGTATTCAATGCACGTTCGAGTGGTAAATTTGTAAATGTGCAAGATGGATTCTGACATGAAAAAAACTTTTGGCACGTCACATCTGATTACTTTTAAAAGTTTCAATAAAGGAGAAATTAAGGCAAATTCGAATTTTAAACTCCACGATAAAGCATTTTGTTCATTTAGTCGAATGTTCGTAAACTTTTTATATTACCTTCCGTCAAACAAGCTTTACTCTCAATAAGAGATTACGATGTAAATGTATGCTACGAAACGGTCAGTGGAAGGAAAAATTACATTAAGTCGCGGCCCTATTCGTGTGTGTCCATTTTTAACAGTATGCATTACTGTGTATTCGAGTGTCGTAATAAAGGCAATATGTTGTCGGGCAGGTTTCGAACCTGCGTCCGCTTTTGTACAGGAAACCGCCGTCTGATCCAGTGTGCTGCAGGCCACTTGCCTATAGTCCCTGGGAGAGGATATCCTGGAGTATTGCATATGTGATTATAGTCAGTTGAAAGAGTTTATAGATTATTCAGCGACGCTTCAGCTGTATGTTTGCAAATTTTCTTCCACGTTCTCCTGTGAATCTAGCACCCCGAACGCTCATAATCTTGCACCGACACTCGACTGACCTTGAAACTGACCTTGTGTAACTAAGACTTTTCCGTCTTCAACTTGAATAATGTTTGCCACACTCTTTGAAAAATAATATTGAATGTGTCCATAGCAATTGTTATCGAACTTTAGGCTTGGTACCAACTTTATGTTAGGTACCAATCTACTGAGTCAGTCTGTCAAGCATTTTTATTGAACAGAACAAACACAGCACGTATAGTCCCAGGGCTTTACGACATCTCCTCTAATATCACTTGGTTCAAAACCTCATTTCTATTGCTTCCTCCGAAGTCATACCTTAGACGTGTATACAGTTGTCTCTCAAAGTACAATGTAGAAAAGATCGAGGAAAAAAAGGCTGTTTAACTTTTAGGAGCACCTTAAAGTTAAATTTAGATAATACATTAAAAGGTTAATCTAAGTAGTACCTTAAAAGGTTAATTTATATAGTACCTTAAAAGGTTAATCTAAGTAGTATCTCAAATGTAAAATTAATAGTACTTTAAAAGGTGTATTTCAGTAGTACCTTAAAAGGTTAATCTAAGTAGTACCTGAAAAGGTTAATTTATATAGTACCTTAAAAGGTTAATCTAAGTAGTACCTCAAATGTAAAATTAATAGTACTTTAAAAGGTAAACTTCAGTAGTACCTTAAAAGGTTAATCTAAGTAGTACTTTAAAAGGTTAATTTATATAGTACCTTAAAAGATTAATCTAAGTAGTACCTCAAATGTAAAATTAATAGTACTTTAAAAGGTAAACTTCAGTAGTACATTAAAAGGTTAATCTAAGCAGTACCTTAAAGGTACATCTAAGTAGTACTTTGAAAGGTTAATTTCAGTATTACCTTAAAAGGTAAATTTATGTAGTACCTTAAAAGATTAATTTGTGTAATACCTTAAAAGGTAAATATAGTAGCACCTTAAAAGATTAATTTAATTAATTCTAACAGCCTTTTTTCCTTGATCTTTTTTTTATGGAAATATCAAAGTTTATATGGAAAATATATGGTAAATTTAATTAGCACCTTAAAAGGTTTATTTAAACAGAACCTTAAGAACTATTTCAGTAGTAACTTGGAAGGGTAACGTAAGTAGTAACTCAAAGTTAAATTTAAGTAGTACTTTAAAAGGTTAATTCAAGTATTACCTAAAAAGGTTAATTTAAGTAGCACCTGAAAATGTAAATTCAAGTAAAACCTTAACAGATTAATTTAATTATTATCTTAAAAGGTTTATTTTAGTATTTCCTTAAAAGATAAATTAAAGTAGCACCTTGACATTAACCAATTAAAAGATCAAGTTTACAATTAGAGTTATCCCCCTTCATTTCTTAGCTGATTAATTTTTCTAACCATTTTTTTCATTTTGAATCATGTTTTTTTGTTTTTTTTTTAGCAAAAAAAACTAACCATTAACTGCAAGAAGGCAGAAAACAAAGAAAATGGCAACAGAAAGAACACAAAATCAGGAAAAGACAGCTGATATTTCTTGGACACATCATGAAGAAAGAGGGCTTAGAAAACTTAATCCTCACGGGCATATTGAGCGCAAGATAGGAGAAGACAGCGAGCCACTTCAATGACAAACTTGTGTCAATATACTGCGGTTTTAACTCTAGCAAGTGAATAACCGCTGCTAAGAGTTACGCGAGATAGGAAGTTGAGGAGAGCTATTATCGCCATGAAGAAGAATGTAGATATAATGACGATACTTGGGCCTTGTACAGAATGAACATCACTGTAAAAAATATCTGGACAAAGATGGAATTTACTATCTTGGCCTGTTCAAGTCTAGGGTCAACCGTTATCTTAACTCACATATCAGAATAAAGTATGCCTCTTAATCTGAAACTCTCTACCACGAGTGGATCTTGGGCCTTGTACAGAATGAACATCACTGAAAAAAAATATCTGGACCAAGATGGAATTTACTATCTTGGCCTGTTCAAGTCTAGGGTCAACCGTTTACTTTTGTTTAGTTAGGATGCTTGTCTCCGTTGGTAGTTGCATAATTAAAAGAAAGAAAAAACTCTTGTAGTTCCAACGAATGATTTATTTTAATGGAAATATTTCAACTAGTAGTTGCTAGTCTTGGTCACTCCTTAATTTGAGTAAAAACAGTGTAATAAGCTCGAAACACTTAAGAATTCAAATCAAGGAAAACAAACCAAGTTGATGACGTTTAAAACGTAACAGCAAGTGGAGGCGGGAAAAAAAAAGGTTTCTTATTTTTTAATCTATAAATTGCCTTTTTTTTTCTTTTCTTTTTTTTTTTTTTGTCATATATTTTTCTTTGGAGCAGAGATGTCCAAACAGGATGGAATTGTGTTTCACTGATCTTTCTTTAAAACCATCGTTATTGACAACCATAATTTATTTCACTGTTGAGATTTTAAACTCAACCCTAACTTCAAGTGGAACTCGTCCATACGATCCATGGCTAAAGATTCTGGAGAAATGGTTGGTTCTCTGTACTACTTCAGTAAGTACCTGAATCATCCCGCTAACCTCCATCTTTACAAGAGCTAGATCAGGCCAAAAATGGAGATACTGCTGCCATATATGAGCAGAAGCTACCCAGGCGTCACTCTCCAGCCTCGATAGATTCCAAAAACGTCACTTCGTCCTTGTGAATGACAAATTATTTTCCTCCCTACAATCCCTTTCAGGCAAACGAAACATCGCAAGGTCCTCGCTTCTCTATCGCTATTCATTGAAAAATGCTCAGACGAACTCTAGTCCTTAGTTCTACCAGTACTAACCTTCATGGTTAAGACCCCCACCCAAGCTCTGTACATTGTAGCGAACCACATTCATTCCCTTCGTATTCGAAGAAGATAACATGTAAATTCCACTTGAGTAGCTTCTTCTAAGGAAACGCTACTTTTTCGAATCGAATCGCAAGAGTATGATTTCCTGATCACTACTATCTTGGCCTGTTCAAGTCTAATGTCAACAGTTATCTTCTCTCACATGTCAGGATAAAGTAAGACGCTTAATCTGAAACCATCTACCTCGAGTGGATCTTGGGCCTTGTACAGAATGAACATCACTGTAAAAAATATCTGGACAAAGATGGAATTTACTATCTTGGCCTGTTCAAGTCTAGGGTCAACCGTTATCTTAACTCACATATCAGAATAAAGTATGCCTCTTAATCTGAAACCCTCTACCACGAGTGGATCTTGGGCCTTGTACAGAATGAACATCACTGAAAAAAAATATCTGGACAAAGATGGAATTTACTATCTTGGCCTGTTCAAGTCTAGGGTCAACCGTTATCTTCCTTCGCATATGACTATAAACTATGTCTCTTAATCTGAAACCATCTACCTCGAGTGGATCTTGAGCCTTGTACAGAATGAACATCACTGTAAAAAATATCTCGACGAAGATGGAATCTATTATCTTGTCCTGTTCAAGTCTAGGGTCAACCGTTATCTTACCTCACATATCATTATAAACTATGTCTCTTAATCTGAAACCATCTACCTCGAGTGGATCTTGAGCCTTGTACAGAATGAACATCACTGTAAAAAATATCTGGACGAAGATGGAATCTACTATCTTGGCCTGTTCAAGTCTAGAGTCAACCGTTATCTTCCCTTACATATCACATAAACTATGTCTCTTAATCTGCTCTACCTCGAGTGGATTTTGGGTCTTAAAAAATATCTAGACGAAGATGGAATTATGTCTTTTACAAGGACATTGGCGCGAAATAAACAAAACCGTACGGAGCGGGAATTGAACTCGACACGCATATCCGCGCTGATAAAAATTTACACTATCCGCATTGGACTTAGTTAAGCTTATCCATCAGACTTAATTAAGCTTATCAATCGGACTTAGTTAAGCTTATCCATCAGACTTAGTTAAGCTTATCCATCGAACTTAGTTAAGCTTATCCATCGTACTTAGTTAATATATCTGTCAAGTAAGATATCGGGTTTTTGGTGCTCTGAAAGTTTGTAAAATACAATGTTCAAAAAAAAAAAAAAAAAAAAAAAACGTTTTTACGGTAAAATTTCCCAGAGTGTCAATTTATAATTATTTTATGGTTGGAATTTGCTGAAAGATGAAGAACCCTGGCTTTATTTTTTTTTCTTTCGTCTTTCTTTTATGTCTGTTCTTGAACGATCTCAAACACGTCAAACGACATGACAAATTTAATGGTCTTCATTCTCGTGAGTTCACTCTGGTAAGTTTCGGGTTTTGAGACCAACATTCCGTCCCCACTGCACTAAAGATTGTGTGGGACTAGATCTTGCTCTACTGCCTGCAGTAACTACTTAAATGCCATAGGCAATTCCTCGTGGAAACCTGCATTAAAGCGATCTGGTGCCACATTTTAGATAAATTAGAATTCAGTTATATGTCTGGTTGTATTAAGACAGAGAATGGTAAAGATTTTTTTTTTCATTATGAGACAAGAGAAATAACAAATTATTACTTTAGGCACGAATTTAGGCCGGATACTTTTTTCTTTTTTTCGTGTATCGCACTTTGAGAAAAAAAAGTTAATGATAAATTCTCTTGCTGGCTTTTAGTAGTACTAAATTTAGCTTAGCAAATATTTTGGTTACCTCGCTGAGTAGCAATGGTTTGAAAACCTTTATTTGGTGACTGACGCTTACGTTTAGCGGTTATTCACTGCTTTGATACAAGCTTTATTGTTTGTTTACACTTTTGTAATAAAGCAACGACGTTTATTTTAATATAGTTGATGGTTACAAGCGAGAGTGGAGATGGGATGTGCTTATTTTATCACTATAAACTAGTAGCAGTAACAGTAGGCGTAATAGTCATACGTTATCACAATTCTTTACTTTCAGCTGTGTTATTACTATAAATTATAAATGTGTTTATATTTCATTTTATTTTTGTTGCTTTTATCGTAAGGCACAGGTCTCTTTGTTATAATCATTATCATGTAATATCGGTTCTGTCCTTTTGCTGGTCAATCTCCCCACAGATGAAGAAGAGAATTGAAGCAACAGAAATGAGAATACCATGTACAGAACATGTGAGTAACAAGGAAGTTTAAAGAAAATGGAAACAAAATGGATGCTTATACTTAGGAAGAGACAATTGAAATTTGTAAGATACATAAAGATGGTTTGGAGATTTGACACTCACTGCACATGTTGGAGGCAGCGAATAATAGTGGGTAACCTATCTAACAATCTTGAGTAAATGGATGGCAGAACAGGGTCTGACAGGGATAGTGAAAAGATAAAACTTACTAAGAACTACAAATGATCAGAAGTTGTGGAGAGCCATGATCGTCCACATCCAAAAGGCACGTGACACATAGAAGAAAATGATGCCCACTTCTCCGTCCGCTACTATGGGGTGGTAAATATTCATGAGAATTATAGCGAGTTTTTTTTTTTTGTTTGTTTTTTTTTTAAGCGTTTCACCCCAAGCAAGGCGGGAAGCCACTAGGACGCAAGGGGTTACAGAAAATTTGGAGCAAGATCAGATAGGAGTGATAGAAGAAAGGATGAGGAGAAGGATAGTGGATAGATCAAGGCAACTGGAGATGTCGATTGACATTACATTTGAATAGCTGGAGATTATAGCTCTCAGGGAAACTGGAATAGGGAAGTGAGTTACACAGGCGAGAGGTGCGAGACATGAAGCTATTGGAGTAGAAGAGTCGGCTACATTTAGGAGTTTCGACAGTGAGAGGGTGAGAGCGGGATGCCAGCCTCGTAGGGCGCTTGAACTCATGAAGTCTGGGAACCAGCGAATGCAGCTCCTCGGAGCAATTGCCATGAAAGTTTGTACTGAAATTTTTTTCGGGGCAGTAAGAGGACATAGCCCTTTTATATATTGATTGTTGCAAGTCACAACGTTTTTATTTATTTTTTTTTCCAACGCATGTCTTCTTGTCGACATATTTACCCTTTTTAGACGTATTTACATTACTATATATATATATATATATATATATATATATATATATATGTGTGTGTGTGTGTGTGAAAATATATAGAAAATAGGAAGGAACTGGTTAGGTAAATAATCCAAAGTCTCTTAGTATTTTAGTTATTATTTTTAAAAAATAGTACTCGATACAAAAGTAGAGCATAAATATAATTATTTATTTAAAATATGATTCCAAATCGCGACATAAGAAGTCCATGTTTCAAAAACAAGAGTTTGAACTCAATATAATTATTTAAATTAAATTGAGTTAAAATAAGCTCTGTTCCATCTTCAAGCGAATTTTTTTTTTTTAACTCAATTTAATTTAAATAATTATATTGAAGTTTTCGGCTCTTGTTTTGAAACATGGGACTTCTTATGTCGCGATTTGGAATCATATTTTAAATAAATAATTATATATATATATATATATATATATATATATATATATATATATATAAGACTTTATCCGCACACGGGTTGGCACAGCCACAGCAGCGATGGTCCAACTTGAAAAGATATGAAAGACCAGCAACAGCTTCCAGGCCAAGTTCAAGCTCTTAAAAACGCTGGTCGTATCAATCCTCTTTTATGAGTGTGAGACATGGACACTGATGGTTAATACAGAAACCGTCCTGGTCATGACAATAAACTACATCTGCGTCCTGGGTAAGACGATAAACTACGTCCAGCAGCAAGGCCTCTGATCAGGAGGTTTTGAGGAGCGTGGAACTACATCTTAATTGTTGGTGTTCCCAGGTCCACGCTGACCCGGGGTGGTAGCACCTGTTAGGGTCTCAGCTATGGGCAAATAGTTACCTATTACCAGCAATAAATTTTTGAAAAAAACTATTACCAGCAATATAATTTTGAAGAAAAAATATTTCCAGAAACAGATTTTTGACAAAGCAAAATATTACCTGCAATTTAAAAAAATTGTTGGCCTTAAATAACCCATTGAGGTTGATATGCCATAAAACAAAATAAACCAGACCGATCTAAACCAAATATATTCTATCCATACGAATTCATCCTAAAAATGTTAACCCTCAAAATGGGGTCAAAACACTATGAAAATATAAAACTAGGTTTTAATACCAGCAATACATTTTTGAAGAAAAATATTACTAGCAATACATTTTTTTAAATATTACCAGCAATAGATTTTTGAAATAAAAATATTACCAGCAATAAAAATCCTGTCGGCATTAAATAATCC
This sequence comes from Acanthosepion pharaonis, assembly GCA_903632075.3. Lineage (NCBI taxonomy): Eukaryota > Metazoa > Mollusca > Cephalopoda > Sepiida > Sepiidae > Acanthosepion > Acanthosepion pharaonis. Next base: position 2,445,121 of record CAHIKZ030000746.1, on the reverse strand, counting down.
ATTGAGGTTGATATACCGTAAAACATAACAAATCAAACCAAATACAGGAAAGAGGATCCAGGAGTTCGAAAACAAATGTTTGGGAACTCTCCTCCGCATCTCCTATTGGGAGCACAAAACCAATGACTGTAAGAAGCGGGGTAAAATGTCTCGTCGTCGGACAGGAATCACTGCTCGCCACTATTAAATGTTGGGAAATGGAATGGTTTGGCCATGTCACACAGCATAACAGCTTCTGAAAGACCATGCAAGGTAATGCTGAAGGCGAGTAAAAGCTGGAACGGCGACGCAAGACCATGTCAAACAACATCAAAGAATGGACTGATATGACAATGCCATGACAGGAACTCCTGGGAACCAGATTATCCTGGAGGAGGTTGTCTGTTTCTTTTGACCTTAAGAATCCCCGACGATTGAAGCAGTCAAGGTACTAAAAGTAATGATAATGTAGACATTACTATTCTTATGAAGAAGTACGTTTATCGCGTATACCGAAAGATGTCCTACCCTTTCTGCCTGGTCATTTACATAGCCAATGCCTTTGCTATTCTAATTAAGCAGTCATTTACATGTTACTACAAGTATATATGTACATTTTTAGATGCGATTTTAAAGACTTAGTTGGAATTGTAATATATATGAAGTAAAAACCTTCAAACTAAAGTCCAGAAGTTACTATGTTCTGACCCAGTCACAGACGCTTGACTGTTCCCGCGCAAACTTACTTGCTTATCGCTGCTATAAGATAACAAAATGTAAACACGTGACATTAACTTTGTTGTATTATCTCTGCTCCAATTGTTTCGTGATTTTAACAGAGAAAGTGGCTACTGGCGCAAATATCTGAAAGAGAGCAGTGAGGAAAGGTTAAGAATTATTGGATTGACATAATAAATCCTGTGGATAAATCTATATTTGGTTTGTCTCTCTCTCTCTCCCTATATATCTGTCTCTATCTGTCTCTTTCATCTATCTATCTATTTATTTATCTATCTTTTTTTATATATATATATATATATATATATATATATATATATATATATATATATATATATATATACACTCTACTCTCGACTCTCACGTCGAATTTGATTATAGTGGTGAAGGATTCGTGCAGGACCATCCACACTTTTTGAAGGGCCAATTACAGAAACCTGGTGCACTACCTGCCACAAGGTCCCCAAACGACCCTCAGCAGGTTTTGAATTCAGAGTTTTCCTTCTCCTAGACAAGTTGCCATCCAAGGCTATAGAACCCAGTCTGTCCTGCTATTTACCCATAACTGGAGGGAGAAGAAGACGATTCATAACTTTCCCAAGGGTTTTACCACGTAAGTGAATGTATGTGTGTGTTTGTGTGTAATGAAAATATAGTTTTAAGCTATATGGATTACTGTGCAGGGATTGTGCTTATGTAGATATAATAGTGGACATTGAAGTCTGCAACAGTCTCAAAACAGAATAGAGCTAAGGAGACACATTTGTGATGTTGAAATATGATTGCAATCGTCTAACGATTTTTAAGATGTTTTTGTTTTAATATACTAAAATAAATTATATATATATATATATATATATATATATATCATATTTAAAAATATGTATATTGTGTCGCGATGAATATATATATTTTAAATAATATTATTATAATATTATTCTCTACTGTTTACCAGGCACTAGTTTTAAAATAAATGCGAAAGAACTGTGGATTATAAATTTGACTGTTCTTTTTTACACACACACACACACATATATATATATATATATATATATATATATATATATATATATATATATATATATATATATATACACACACAAAATAAATGTATATATATATATATATATATACAAAATACACGCACACACACACACATATATATATATATATATATATATATATATATATATATATATCGTTTCATCTTTTGAAGTGCTATATGATGATCCAGTGTCCTTTAAAAGAGCTCTGGTGCAGTAAATTATTATAATGGAACCTTTAATATATATATATATATATATATATATATATATATATATATATATATATACTGGACCGCATTGAATAAAATATGATTTAAAATACATTCTTAAAATTGGTACACAACGTGGATTTGCTGGTTATCGGTGCGAAAGTTTGGAGAATTTGAATACTATCAGAGCCTACTGCGTTCACAAATGCCCTTCAGAATCCATTTATTCTCCCTGAAGTCATGAGTTAAACAGCAACGTAGACTGGGCACTCCAGCCTTTGATGTCAGCTATTCTGGGAGAAAGAAATATCGGAATTCCAAACCATGGAGAAGACAGCATTCTATCATATTTTCAAAGAATGCATAGCAATGCACAGACAATAGATAAGTCACTGGCGAGTCATGATCCCCTACGTCCTGAAGGGACACGGCATTGAAAAAAATGTTTGCAACACCTTTTATTTTTTTTTCTATTTCAATATATTTTAAGAGGTATTGAAAGGGCTCTTCTTTTTCTGGGTTTTTCTGAAGAGATCCTTTGGTTTTGTCGTGATGAAAGACCGCTTGTTCCACAGACTGGCATTCAAACCCGTGTAATGTTCTTTATTAACGAAAATGTGAGACACGATTTTACTAGTAATTTAACCCT
>CAHIKZ030000746.1:2425000-2435000 GCA_903632075.3 Acanthosepion pharaonis | reverse complement strand
ACTTGGGTGCCGTCGATAGCACGAAGTCACAAGTCATCGTGACCGAGGAATTGAGCCTTGTTCTAATTGTTGATCACGCTAGATAACACGCTCTTTCCCAGATAGAGGTAGGAACAAACACAAATGTGCCTGAGCAAGCGTCTCCAGTAGGGATTGGCTAGCCTCCCTAGTAGACGGGTATCCTCGAATACGAGTGGCCAGCTATACATACATCTAAGCGTTTCCTTATAAGGAAACATTCAGCATTCATTGACCGAGCAGCCAGTGCTACTGTTAGTTTAAATTTATAAAATCTTTCTATTAAAACAATATTTCAGGCAAATACGTTTCTTAAGTGGGCTGTTATCAACATCTTCTTAATCATTTGTTTGAGCTATTTACATTATTCGGACTGTTATCCTCACCTTCATTGCTATATCCACAACGTTTCGGCCGTTGTACACCCCCGGCCTTCTTCAGGTGATTGAAATTTCGAATCGAACCCTTTATTTCGTCCACGGCGTGGTGGGTAGATTGTTCTAGTTCCACGTGCCGTGCCTCTTCCGGATATCTCAGCTAATTGATAATGGCGTTGGTTAGATCCAGTGACTGAGTTGTGAGTTCAATACCAGCAGTGGTGAACCAAAAAACTGAGAACTATAAGTACAACTAGAATTATTGATGTCCTCACGTGCCACAATTTTTAGATTTCCAGTTCAAGATCCTTATATTTTGATTGATTTTTTACCTCTTCAAAGATATATTACAATCTGCAAAATCTGCCATATCAATAAGAAAGCACATTATTATTATTATCATCATCATCATCATCTAGGTCGTTTACTGAACAAGTCGTTAATGGAACTCCTTCGTTAAACGAGGAGTAGCGGAGACAACATTAATATTATTGTGAACGCCATTTGTTAGTAATATATATAAAAGGAGGGTAACTGCACCTTATTTGGATGTTTTGTGTCACACCCCGGGGCAGTATTAAAAATATTAAAGCCCAAGCCCTAGGGGTCCTTCACCGTAGGCAGTACCTCTCCTTCGGGCAATGATTGGATTTTTTGCCCGGTGCCGAGAGGGCTTGGGCAATTTTTTTTTCCACGGTATTGTCGTTAAACCCACTTTAAACGTCGACCTTGGGTCACATTCGGTTGCGATGTGGGCGCGCTGAAAAATAAATGCTTTTCGGCCTTTTGACTAAGATCTATATATATATATATATATATATATATATATATATATATATATATATATATATATATATAGTTTTTGTGTAATGATTGAGGGGCGGTGTGCAAAATAACGATGGTCCACCCGGTGCCGTGCTAACTTGCTCCCGTTGACACGTACTGATATCGCAAATGAAGAGCGATCATATATATATATTATACGCCACATATATAACAAGGACGGGAGTAAATATTGTTTAACGCACCTAACACTCTTGTGAAAATGGATGACAGAACAATGACTGGGAAGTATAGGACGCGGATAAACATTGCTTAGATCTAAGTAATGTAGAAGTGCCGAGAGGGCATAGCTAATTTTTCCACAGTATTGTCGTTAAACCCACTTTAAACCTCGGCCTTGTGTCACATACGATAGCGAGGCTGGCGGGCTGAAAAATAAATGTTTTATTCCAGGTGTGTATTGCAAGGGCACACGGACAAAACTTAAGCCTAAATTATTAAGAGTTGCTCTTTTTTCTCCCCATTCTACACAAATTAAAAACAAATGGAACTGACGCCTGTGTTTTGACTGACTCTATCAGATTTTAGCCAAGAAGTATCGGTTAAAAACTCTATTCATACGTGAGTAGATGCTGAATGTAACGGAAAAATTCCAATTAAACCTGCATAAGCCAAAAATATTAAATCTTGTGAAAGTAACAATATGTGTGGCCGATTTGAAATAACCTCTACCAGAGAGCAGCGACTTTTATTAAAGCGTTATTTTAGGGGCAAAACCAATGGACTCTATAAAAAGAAGAAACATTAATGACATTTTTGTCGCCTCCAAATTAGGTAGTTTGAAAGGATTTCCAGCCATTATAGCGGTAAATTAGAGAGTCATCTTAGCGTCAATAAAAGGCTGTTAAGATTTAAAACAGTGTAAACCGGTGTTTATCTGTATTTATTAAAGAAGAAGAAGAAGAAGAAACAGAAGAAGATGATGATGATGATGATGATGATGATGATGATGAACAACAAAAAAGTTTATAAGATGAAGAAGGTGAAAAAGAAGAAATAAGAGGTGGAGAACAAGAGGATGATGGTAGGAAAAGAAGAAGAAGAAGAAGAAGAAGAAGAAGAAGAAGAAGAAGAAGAAGATGATGATGATGACGACGACGAACAACAACAAAAAAGGTTTATAAAATGAAGAAGGTGAAAAAGAAGAAATAAAAGGTGGAGATCAAGAAGAGGATGAAGGTGACAAAAGAAGAAGAAGAAGAAGAAGAAGAAGAAGAAGAAGAAGAAGAACATGATGAAGATGATGATGACGGTAACCGGAAATAATAGTCAACTTCCCTTTTACTTTGGATTTATATAATTACAATCTTTTGTATAAGTTACTCTTTGGATGTTGGAAAGATGGCAGAGTTAATGGTGTTTCCTGCTTACAATTTTTTCAAGCCTATGTAACAAGAACCTTTTATTTTTGCTCATTGCCGGATAATGTCTGGTGGAATGGTTTAAAGTTACAGAACAGATTATGGGGAAGTGAAGCTAATCTTTCCGAAACCTATAACCAGCAGAGACCAGCATTATTTAAACCGTTGCCAGAAAAAATGCCTCTGTAGTATATCGAGTATAACAATTTCTAGCTTAATTCCTTCATGTCTACGCAGTTAACATTTCATTAAATATTATCTTTGTATCTAACACGTGGTATAAAAATTGATGTAATTAAAGCATCAAAACTTTCCTCCATTCTAATGATTCCATATATAGCAAGTAGGGTTTATAAAACTGTTATGATGTTGATTTGGGGTTAGTAGAGACAAACGCCAAATAACATGTAACAATAAAAAGGGTTTTAATAGGTTGGTAAAAGGTACAGAAATCGCCTGAGTAGTCAATAACTAGCTCAGCTAAGAACTTCTGAGTATTTATCGATCCCCACGAGGATTGAATGTGGCACAAGGCCGAGTTTAATGTGGGTTGATCCGAGCCCGTAGGCTCGGCCAAAATATAGCCTTTGAACCCGCCGAGACGGGTTCAGGCCCTGTTCACCTCCCCCGGACGAAACCTGCCCTTCGGCAAAGCTTCGCCCGGGTTCCTCTCTGCAGAGAGTTCGACAGACGTCGGAAGTCATCTAAGAACTTCTCTGTGAGTATTTATCGATCCCCCCACGAAGATTGAATGTGGCACAAGGCCGAGTTTAATGTGGGTTGATCCGAGCCCATAGGCTCGGCCAAAAATATAGCCCTTGAACCCGCCTAGACGGTTTCAGGCCCTGTCTACCTCCCCGGACGAAACCTTGCCCTTCGGCAAAGCCTCGTCCGGGTTCCTCTCTGCTAACTTCTCTGTCCATTTGTCTTCTGACATGCCACTATTTAAAGTCTTTGTTCACAGACGCAGACAAGTTCATCTTCAAGAGGGGTGGTAGGTTTCCGACACAACAGAAACAAATACATCAAAACTTTTATCCATTCTATGATTACATATATAGCAAGTAGGGTTTATGAAACAAATACATCAAAACTTTCATCCATCCTATAATTACATATATAAAGATTAGGGTTTATGAGACAAATCCATAAAAAATTTCATCCATTTTATGATTACATATGTAATGAATAGGGTTTATGAAAACAAATTTAAACAAATACATCAAAACTTTTATTTACTGTAATGATTACATATATAATGAATTCAGTGATTACCCTGGTGCATCAACAGATTCTTTTGCTCGAATAATTATATATGTAGCAACTAGATAGAAATATATAAGTTCACCTTTCATTCAATCCATACCGCCCTCCAGTCTTTTGAACAGGAGTCCTGTCTATAATGTGTTTCCGGTTTAGGATTGGGTTTCCGGTTGCTTCTAAAGTCTTTTCATTCTCTTTTACATCTGGTGCCCATCACCCTGTGTCTTGCTAGTATTATCCTCTTGCATGGAGTGAAGCCTCTTACAAGAGGTGAACATCATTGCAAAAAGAAAGTAACATTTATTAGACAAATGCATCAAAAATTTATTCATTTTAATGATGTTAAAAGATTAGTTGAAATAACAATCTGAAACAATGACAATGGCTGCAAATGTATTTGCACACTGTAAGGGGAATTTTCAGCTTTTCTTATCGCTACCCACTGTCTTTACCAGTACTTCTCTGCTTAGTTTTCGTCGTTTTCAGGAGAAGACAGATTCATTTTCAATTAAAATAGCCCTGCGAAATTATTCTGGCCTTAAAGAAATTAAGTGACATAGGTTACAATTTGTTTTTATCCAAAATAAAAGATGATTCGGCGTTCATTTGTATGCAGTGTGTTGGAAATCGATAAGAAATACATGGTCATTGGTCATGAATTAAGATAAGCGCTTTTAATGGACTATGACTATAGAGTAAAGCGGTATGAAAAAGACAAAATAAAAGACTCGTTTCGTCCTCTGATGGACTTTACCAGGGCAAATATAAGGATTTTATTTTTCAACAAGTATTTATAAATAAAAGTAAAAAATGCTGCTAGATTTTCAAAATTAGTTTATAAGACACTAAATTACGTCACGTAGTATCCTCCATAACTTACGTAGAATTTTCACTTAGCTAGATGTATATTCATGAAAGTGCTTGAATTTAAAAATTTTGAAAAATTAACGATATTTTTACATTGTTTATAAATACTTGTTGCAAATGTAAGGATTCTGGTTTGCAAAATCCTTACATTTGTCTTGATAAATGTAATCCGAGGAGGAAACACGTCGGCTAAAATAAGTCTTCCTTTTGTCTTAATTCATATTGTCTTTTACTTTATATATATATATATATATATAGAGAGAGAGAGAGAGAGAGAGTGAGAGAAAGAGAGAGGGAGAGAGAGAATATGTGTATGTGTGCTTGCGTGTGTGTGTGTGTAGGAGACAGAGAGAGAGAGAGTTTATGGATTTATTTATGATCCAACTTCTTTTTTATTACTTCCAATGTCATTTCCAGTGGATGACCTTGTTTGAAACAGACGCCTAAGAGCTCTAGTCTGTGAGGCTCTCTGTGGCTGAACAGTCTAAAGCACACCGGCTCAAACAAGTATTTCTCGTACAAAGGGGGAAAAGGAATGGAGTTCGGGCCGAACAGGAGAGAACGTTTTCTTTATTAAGCTTTCACGAAAGATGAAAAGCACACTCTTTAAAATAAATAATTAAAAAAAAAAAAAACAAAGAAAAAAAACGGAGCTTCTATTTCAAAATCGGGTATCCACTAGAAACAACATTTGATATTACATACACACGCAGGCACACACCCACACACGCACATGCATACGCGCGCACACAAGCATACACACGCGCGCGCACACACACACACATATATATGTATATATATATATATATATATATATATGAATTCTGAGTTTTTCGCTTCTGATTTTGAAACATGGTATTTCCTGTGTAGCGATGGAACCATATTTTTAAATAAGTAAATTTATAATATTTATGCTCTGTAGATATGCATTGAGTATCGATTTGTAAAAAAAAAGAATAAAAATATTAATAAGAACACCGAATTATATATCTAACCGTTCTTTCTCTTTATTATAAAAATTATTATATAAATATATATATATATATAGAGAGAGAGAGAGGGGGGGAAGGTAGGGGGCAGAAGTAAGAAATCTGAATTCAAAACATTACGTGCTGAAGCACATACGGTAAGCGAATGAATGTATCGTATAATTCACAATATCACTATGATCACAACTGAACACACACACACACACACACACACACACACACACACACACACACACACATATATATATATATATATATATATATATATATAATAAAAAGACTGTTGAAATCTCTCCAGTGTCGCGGTTTCACCACCTCCAGTATCGTCAGACAATAAAATAGACTTTCCGTCTCACCGCTATTATAAAACCCTCTCATGTATAGACCTGCTGCTGGGGAGATAGACTGATTGATAGAGAGACAGATAGGGAGAGAGAAATAGAGAGAGAAAGAGCAAGAGCTGGAGAAAATACTTGATAAATATAAGCATTTCTACCTTGGCTCGAAGTTTTCGAAGAGAATTTTACCTACTAACATAATTGTACGCTGTCATCCAATGGGCCTAATACTGAAAAAAGTGCTGCCGATATTCATTTTTTTTAACGTATAACCCGTCCTTATCAATGCACGTACCCTAATTGTGAATATTAATCAAACAGACATATTGCATGAAAATCGGCCATAAGTAAGCCTCAGAATTTAGGAAACGATACTCTTAATTCTCATATATATATATATATATATATATATATATATATATATATATATATGTGTGTGTGTGTGTGTGTGTGTGTTTAAGTATGCAGATATATATGTGTGTGTGTGCGTGTGTATATGTACTTATATATATATATATATATGTATGTGCCTGTAAGACTGTGCATATATATATATATATAGATATATAGATATATATATATATAGAAGTATGTATGTATATGTATGTGTATGCATGCGTGTATGCAGAATAACGACCTATGATCTTTCATGGAAATCCCCCTCCCTTTTTCACATGTGATCCCACTTTACAAAAACCCTCTCACCTGGGCATCTAACGCTCACATATCTCTCACGTTATCGTATGGGTTAGCTAATTAAGTTTGGGTTAAACTTCTTGAAAATTGATTTTACTTCAGAAAACTGAAGCGGTTCTTATGCCTGCATTTGAAGACAAGTTCGTTTCGTCGATTAAGTAGTTCGTTGGTGTTTTATATATATATATATATATATATATATATATATATATATATATATATATATATTTTGTATTATCTATTTCTGAACAGTGAACTTACATTTTTCAATAGCTTCTCGTTTGTACATTTATATATATATATATATATATATATATATATATATACTGCGTGCCAAATTATTATCGAGATAATTTTTTTTCTAAAATTTCAAAAACCGTCCAATCAATTTACACAAAATTTTCACACAATGTTAGCAACACTGACCTGCGCAATCACTGAAATTTTTGTACTGATCTGCACAATGTAAACAAACTGGCGCCATATCTGTTATCAGCACGGTGATTTGAGCGTGCCAAATTATTAGACAGGTTTAGTAAAATTCCCAGAATTGAGCAAACGAAACGTTTACTAATGTTGCACGTGAATGTTTATGATCAAAAGAAACTAATAAATAAGACAATCAAACAAATAATAACAGATACAAACAAAGGAAGAGTTTTAAACAAATTAATAGGGAATGTGCTGTCCCTATTTTGTAATTACTTGCGGTAACAATTTTTTATGACTTTAAAATTTAGTTAGCGAAGGGATTTCACCATTTTACATCATTAACTTTACTAATTTACTTTTTTTATGAATGATTCATTGTAATATAAACGGAAATGCACCATATTTGATTTGATATATATATATATATATATATATATATATATATATATATATATATATATATATAATAATTTTATGATTTTAGTTACATAAAATGTTGCTTTACTCATCCCTTTACTCATCACTTTATTTATTTAATCAAATTTTTAATATTAAATGTATTTTTAAAATTTAATATTAATATTTATTATTATTATTATTATTATTATTATTGTTATATTATTATTTTTTCGTAATCATCAACAATTTTGGTGGGGTGAAATTATAACGGGTATAATGAGATGAATGAAATAAATTGACACCTCAATGTATTTATCTCAATGTAATATGTTCACTATTTTTTATTTTTCATGTCCGGGGAAAAAGAAAGAATGTTCTAGGGCAGCCCATGGACTGACTGCTTAGCACTTTTCTTTCGCTCACTTACTCTCTTTTCCTTTTCACCGCTCCCCCCCCCACACACACACCGCGTCTATGTCTTTTCTCTTTCTCTTCCACTAAACTAACCTTAATTGGAAATCTCTGTTTTCCCCTCTTATTTTTGTAACACTTTCCTTTCCTTGTATTTTCTCTCTCCTTTTTCCTTTTTTTTTTTTTTTTTTTTTTCTTTTTTTTTTATTATTTGCTTATGTCTGAATAGGTCAACATTGTAGTGATTGGGGAAGCATCCCCAAATTCACGAAGGCTTTACACACGAAAATTACATGAAATTCACACCGTTTCTACTTTGACGTAATCGCTAGCGGTGTTGATGTCCGCGAACACCCACCCTGTCATTTTTCAGACTTCTGGGCCATCACTTCAATTCACCGGTGAAAAGGATATTTAAAAAATCGGTTTTCATGCGTTTTCTTGCTGAATTCCTTTGATTTTTAATGAGGTATCGTTTTTAATGAAGCACGATTGATTTGATTCTTATTACTTACTACTTAATTCAGGTCACGGTATGTGTGCATTTCGACTATAAATGTCATATTTGACAAAGTCGGATTTTTTTTTTATAACTTCTTACTTGACATGTGATGCAGAATGGTGAGATAGTCTTCAATTTGATCTTGGACTTGCATCGGAATCATTCAAGCTCTAAAAGAAGCGTCTTCACAACTCACTGACATCTGCCGAATATATTTACAGTTTCCTGCGATGTTGTTCCTTTTACAAGTTCTAAAGTCATTAAACTGTTTCATTACACGTCAAATCAATCGACCCATTTTGAATCTTCAGACTCAGAATGTGGCTGTTACTTTGACACTTCGAAATTCAAAACAATTCATACAAATCGATGCCTATTCTTTATATTTGCGCAAAAGGAAGCTACTTTTGAAACTAAATGCGCAGATGGCGACATCCATTTTATACAATTACTAAAACATGAAGTGGCTCATAATGTTAGAGGCAGCATTTTTACACACATACACACACACACACACACACACATATATATATATATATATATATATATATATATATATATCTTATATTATTATAAAAAACGCAGAATGTGTGTGTGTCTGTACGTTTATATATTGGATCGGATTTCTTACATTTTCAACCGATTTCAAATAAAACTTTACAGGACTGCGTAAAATTACCCCTGCAGTGGTTCTGACAGCGCCAAAAATTGAAAAACACAATTATTTTGCACGAAATCAATTTGAAAACACGATTAAGAGGCATTGCGAGAATGAAAGGGGGCAACTCATATCGAGTTATACTTATTATAAAACCCAGGTTGTGTGTGTGTGTGTGTGTGTGTGTGTGTGTGTGTGTGTGTGTGTGTGTGTGTGTGTGTGTTTATATATATGGGATCGGATTTTCTACATTTTCAACCGATTTCAACAAAACTTCACTTTTTTTTGCAGGTAGTGTTTCTTATTGTCTTGCATACTTTTTTCTTTATTTTTTACATTCAGAATGCTTTAAAAATTCCATTTACAAGACAATTGTTTATAATAAAATTCTATTCAATCGATAGACTCATAAAGATTGAAAACAATGTTTTTATTTGAGTTTGGGTTTGACCAATTAGTAAAAAAAAAAAAAAAAAATTAAGACATGCGTGTCCGTCAACCTTAAACAATAATCTTTGTCCATTTTATTTTCCAGTCTTTATGATGGTCGATACTTGATCTATCTCTTACTGTTACATCCTCGGGCAACATAGACTGCTAGTATATATATATATATATATATATATATATATATATATATATATATATATATATATATAATCTTATAAATATAAGTAATTATACACGTCTGAAAAAAACCCTTGGTTGTTTTGGCTTGTACATCGACAAACCAATACCCAAGGAAAAATAAGGGACAAAAAATGAACTAAGAACATGTAATTTAGGCGAAAAACAATCGTTCAGAATCCAATGTGTGTGGAAAAGAAAATAAAGGTAATAAAATAA
>CAHIKZ030000746.1:2417500-2420000 GCA_903632075.3 Acanthosepion pharaonis | reverse complement strand
ATTTCAGGGTAGACTGTTCTAGTTCCACGTGCCATGTTTGATGGATGTCGTTATCAGAAGAAGGCTGGAGCGTACAACGGCCGAAACGTTGTGATAAATATGGCGACAACGATGAGGACAATAGTCCGAATAATGTAAATAATGTACATAATATCTCATCTCAAAAATATAGACAGATTCTAACTGATTTAAAATATGTTTTTTTTCGCTACACAGTTCTAACCATGTTTCAAAAATGGAAGCTGAAAGCGTCGAATTTAATTTCGTACTTAAGTTAAAGACATTAGTTCCATTTCATCTTCAAGCGAATTGTTATGTGTGTCTGTGTGTGTGTGTAGATAGTCTATAGATTATCTATGCTATGAAGAAACATAGAATTGTAAAATAAAAAAGAAAGTATTCCTAATTACGAATGAATATAAAATAAACTCATGAACTTTTTTAAATTATTATTCATATTTAATATATATATATATATATATATATATATATATATATATATATATATCATTTAATATTTTGTGAGAGACTCGTTGAATTTAGACTTATTTTGTTTTTTTTAATATATATCAAGAGAGGGATATTTTTTAATTTAAATTATATCAATTATAAATGGAAGTTCCTTGTAAAAACATGAAATTGTCCATAATTTCTGTAATAATAAAAACTGTTATTCTTAGAAAAATTAAAAGAAAGAAATACAGAAGATTGTGCAGCGCCAACCCATTCCTGAATTAGTAACAGCCGGCGCCGGTGAGAAACACATCTGTCGGAGCCACGAAGCACACCGCTCTTCGATTTTGTCATTCTAAAAGGTTCGTTTAATAATTAAAAATACCAAAATATCAAAAAAACAAATGCATTAATAAATTTAAAGGAAATATATTTTAATAATTTACACACAGACATAAAATGTCTTTTAAAGTTACAAGATAAATGTTCAGCAGTAAATAAGTATTTTTTTTCAAAGATGTATTTTCGCATATATGTGTTGGCAAGTTATAGAACGATCTCTTTGTCGCATTCCCCAAAAATTGGCCTTGTACCACACGAAGCGAAGTTTATTCAAAATAGATAGATAGATAGATAAACAAAGTGAGAGAGGGAATAAAAAAACTAATAGATAGATAGATAGATAGATAGATAGATAGATAGATAGATAGATAGATGAATGAATGATAGATAAACGAAAGTGAGATAAGAATAAAAAAGAAACTAATAGATAGATAGATAGATAGATAGATAGATAGATAGATAGATAGATAGAAGAGGAGATGGGGAATAAAATAAATTAATAGATAGATAGATAGATAGATAGATAGATAGATAGATAAACGAAGTGAGAGAGGGAATAAAAGAAACTAATAGATAGATAGATAGATAGATAGATAGATAGATAGATAGATAGATGGAGAGAGGGAATAAAATAGATAGATAGATAGATAGATAGATAGATAGATAGATAGATAAACGAAGTGAGAGAGGGAATAAAAGAAACTAATAGATAGATAGATGGATAGATAGATAGATAGATAGATAGATGAGAAGAGGGAATAAAATAAATTGATGAATGGATAGATAGATACACGAAGTGAGAGAGGGGAATAAAAGAAACTAATAGATAGATAGATGAATGAATAGATAGATGAATAGATAGATACACGAAGTGAGAGAGGAATAAAAAGAAACTAATAGATAGATAGATAGATAGATAGATAGATAGATGAATAGATAATGAAGAGGAGAGAGGGAATAAAATAGATAGATAGATAGATAGATAGATAGATAGATAGATAGATAAACGAAGTGAGAGAGGGAATAAAAGAAACTAATAGATAGATAGATAGATAGATAGATAGATAGATAGAAAGAAGAGGGAGAAAGGGAATAAAATAAATTAATAGATACATACATAGATAGATAGATAGATAGATAGATAGATAGATAGATACTGCAGGGACTGAACGGGTATCGAAACATGTTTATTATATTTTTTTTATACATGAAGAGTGATTGGGATATAGGTATATGCTACCATGCGTCGACCAGGAGATGTTAAAATTAAATGCATGTTTATTTAGACATGAATACTTTGACGTAAGGAAAAATGGTTGCCTAGCTGGTACGTATGGATAAGTGTGTGCAGAAATATTTAGGCGTACGAAAATAAGCAAATAAATGAAAGAATGAATAAATTTATTTATGTATAATTACGCATATATACTTCGGTACTGGAGAGGGCTTAGATCATACAATTCAGTATTCATAGCACATCCACAAGAATTCCCCAAGCAGCCCGAAAATTAGATATATGAATAAATTCATGGTGAAATACCCTTGAATTTAAAATTTAAACCAGAGATATGCATGCAAATATTTATCTACATTGGCGGTTCCTTTCTTCATCTATTATATATATATATATATATATATATATATATATATATATATATATATATATATATATATACATATATATATATATATATATATATATATA
>CAHIKZ030000746.1:2402500-2410000 GCA_903632075.3 Acanthosepion pharaonis | reverse complement strand
TTTGTAGCCTATCTAGGAGAAGGACAACTCTGAATTCAAGACCAAAGACGAGTCCTTTGGAGATCGTTGTTACTCGTGATGTTCACCAGTTCTTCCGAGAAGTTTGGTTGCTTCTGCAGAAACCTTCGCCATTATAACCAAATCGTATGTACATGTAAGCCGGCTGTTCAGTTGTAAGAACTCGGTTGCTCCACCCGGTACCGTTACTCTGAGTGTGCACACATAGCCGCCATTTGCCTGATGCAAATATCTCATAATTTCATGGGATTATAAATACCTTTCTCAGAGAAGGTCGCGTCAATCGATTAGAGCCACCTTTGCAATTCTGCAACAACGGCGTCATCTGCGGAACTGCTTCATGAGTGTCGTTTGATAGGCACATGATAGTCTGATGGAAAGACGACAGGGTTATGCTGTGAAAAAGGTAAAACATCCCAAGCATATCACTATAGTTATTCTTTTGTCCAGTTGTCCTTGTGTAAGGTGATGTTGTCGTGGTGCAGGATGACACCTTTAAAGAAATGCCTTGATCTTATTCGACAAAACAGCTTGCTTCTGTCTGTCCAGTAGATGACAGAATTAATATGGGATTTTTTTTTTTTTTTTTTTTTTGCAAAATGGTTATCAGCTTAAACTCTGGCTGATGAGGACAGTGAAAATAGATACCTCAAATTCATGGAATCAACGTCGTCGTCATAAATTACTTTTAAGCTGCAAACACACATACACATACACGCACACACACACACACACACACACACACATATATAAGATAGATAAGATTTTCATGTCTTTATTCATATATATATATATATATATATATAAAAAGAAAGAACAGTAAGATATAAAATCCGGTGTTCTTATAGATATTTTTATTTTTACAAAATAGTGCTCAATGTAAATTTACAGAGCATTAATATTATAAATTAACTACTTACCAAATTGTAGCTAATAACTGATACAATGATACTGACATAAGGAAAATCTAGACATCCCTTGTTCAATTTAAGTAGAATATTCTGTAACCATGGAAACGTGATTTTAGCTGTGTCTTTAAAACCCGGTAATTTTTAAAAGTTACTCCAAAATTCGCTTGAAGATGAAATGGAACTAATGCTTTTAATTTAATTGCAAAATTAAATTCGTGGTTTTTAGCTTCTATTTTTGAAACATGGTTGGAACTGTGTAGCGATAAAAACCATATTTTAAATCAATTAATTTATAATATATATATATATATATATATAAAGTTTGTTTTCCTTTTTGACTTAATTCATATTGTTCTTTTACAGAGATATATATATATATAGTTTTAAATAATAGTTTTGCTATATAACGCGTACAATGACGTCACCAAAAAGGCTTCGTGATTGAATGCAATCTTAAGGCTTGAATGAAATCTTCATGAACTGAAGATTTCAATCATGAAACTGGCTGTCACCGCTCTGTGTTCACATACACTCAATATTTGATATGTAGTACTTTCACCCATTATATCAGTCAGTTATGTGCCATACGTAATACACGCTTAGGCGATCATGTATCTTTCGATAAGTGATGGGGCAGATTCTTTCTGCAAATAGACCAGTTGCCATCCAACCTAAAACCCGGTCTGCTATTTCCCTAGAGAAGAAGAGGAGTCATACCTTTCCCTAGGGTACTATATTAGACATGTAAATGGATTCGACTGGAATTTGAACTCGGCCTCCAATTCCCTCAATCTGAGACGCTATCCATTACTCCTCCGTAACTCCTCTCACTCTCTCTCTCTCTCTCTCTCTCTATATATATATATATATATATATATATATATATATATATATATATATATATATATATGTGTGTGTGTGTGTGTGTGAGAGATAGATTGAATGTGTGTGTGTAAATATATATATATAATATATATATATATATATATATATATATATATATATGTATATACTCTCCATGTATATAAATATGTAAAAAGTGTGTGTGTACGTATATATATATATGTATATATATATATATATTTGGTTGGATTGATGTGAGTTTGTGACCCTGGGTTTCACGCTTTAGCGATCGTCAGACAAACTGATTAATGTTTTAAAAAATTGGGTTTATGTAGATTGCGTGTATTGGTGTTATTGTGGAAGTGGTGGGGGAAATTTCGTCGTTTTGTCACTCATCGTACTAACGCAAACATCGATGTATGCAGACACATATACATACTTAGTCGTCCGTCGGGACTCATACATATATAAACATATGTAGGCAGTTTCGGATATGACATATGTATGTATACGGGTGGTGTTATGTCTATACATACGCATTTGCATGTTGAAATTTAAAGATTGGAAGTGTGAGGAAATGTATATATATATATATATATATATATATATATATATGCTCTCTCTCTATCTATATATATGTATATATAAATATACGTATATAGACACATATATGTCTATATATATACATATATATATATATATATATATATATATATATATATATATATATATATATATATAATATATATATACACAAATATATATATATTTGTTGTGTGTGTGTGTGTGTGTGTGTGTGTGAAAAAAAGTTTCTCAGAGTTAACCTGTAAAAACTAACAGAATTGCTTCTCTCCCAAGCAAACGTACACAACCGTATAAAGAAATCAAAAGAAAATGGTTGAATCCGTCAACAGAACAATAAAAACAATATTTCAGTATGTATATTAAATTGGTAATAAACCCCAGTCACTGAACGAACAACCATAGCTTTGTCTTCTGGTTGTACAGTTAGTACAAGTAGTTTTAAGAAAGGCATGAATCTACAACTTTGAACCTGGGAACAGTTTATACGTTTTTGTATCCTGTTACAAGATCTTTTTGCAAACAATATTTTCCTTTTATTTGCATTTTCCTACATAAAAAAATACTTGTTTTTCTTCTTTGTCTTTCAGATTTGGTCTGAATTACGGCGGATGAACAAAGAAAAACTCTGTTTGCTTTAACATTTAGCCCTCTGCATTATCAATAATACTTTATTTCCGCAGCATTCTTTCTCAATTGCAGTAACCTTATTGTTAATTTCACTCAAATGTGTTTTCTGTTCCCATAGTAGGATATTACAACACAACTATGAAATTCCAACAAGTTTAAATTCAGTGTTGGGATAAACTTTATGCATAGTATCTGAAATCACATAGACTGATAGAGCTTAACCGTTTTCTGGTAAAACTAATTGGTTTTACTTGAACAAATATAAGGAAATTTCTCTAACAGAAAAAAACGGGAACGGTTCAACTGAAATTGTTAATTTGTAAAATATATCAGAAAAATAAAGAATACTTTAGTTTAGCTTGTTTTCCGGGAAACCATTGTGTCATTTAATGGGGAAATAAAACTTTCTTCTGATCATTAGTAATCACTTTTACAAAAAATCTATTGGTTATTTTTTTTCTTGTTACAAAAATGTATTGCTCGTATATTTTTTGTTGTTACGGAAATATATTGCTGGTAATTTTTTTTTTTTGTTACAGAAATATATTGCTGGTAATATTTTTGTTTTTTGTTACAGAAATATATTGCTGGTAATTTTTTTTTTTTTTTTGTTACGCAAATATATTGCTGGTAATATTTTTTTCTTTTTTTGTTACAGAGATATATTGCTGGTAATTTTTTTTATTACAGAAATATATTGCTGGTATTATTTTTTTGTTACAGAAATATATTGCTGGTAATTTTTTTTTTTTTTTGTTACAGAAATATATTGCTGGTAATATTTTCTATTTTTTTTTGTTACAGAAATATATTGCTGGTATTTTTTTTATTTTTTTTTTGTTACAGAAATATATTGCTGGTAAATTTTTTTTTGTTACACAAATATATTGCTGGTAATTTTTTTTTTTTTTATTGTTGTAATTTTTTTTTTTTTTTTATTACAGAAATTATTACAGGTAAATTTTTTTAATATTTTTATTTTTTTTTTTTTTTACAGAAATATATTGGTGGTAATTTTTTGTTTTTGTTACAGAAATATATTGCTGGTATTCCTTTTTTTTTTGCTTACAGAAATATATTGCTGGTAATTTTTATTTCTATGCAAACGTACTACTTATAGTTTTACTATTAATCAAATTATACTTTTATAATGTTTTGACCCCAGTTTAGGGATTGACTATTTCCCCATAGCTGGGACCCTAACAGTTGCTACAAACCTAGGCCAAGGTGAACCTGCTAACAGCACCAAATAACAGGTGGTTCTACTCTTCTCAAAAACTCGCGGTCACAGGCCTTGCTGATGGATGAAGTTTACCGCCATACTCAGGGGGAGATCTGAGAAATATTCCATCGCATAAAATATGAATATGTAACAAGACCGTTTAAAAACGAATATTTTAACATATTAACACATCGTAAATATGACAGATACAATCTCTCACTTTTCCCCTATCCCTTACGCATACACTTACCCACTCATGCGCATCAATAGGAACCCAATTTATTATTTAGATTATTCGGGCTGCTATCATTATTACATATCTCCATGCTATGTTCATAACATATTCACAACGTTTCGGCCGTTGTACACTCCGGCCTTCTTCAGGTGATTGAAATTTCGAACCGAACCGTTCGTCCACTTTTCGTCCACTTGGGTAGATTGTTCTAGTTCCACGTGCCATGCCTCTTCCGGATGTCTCAGTTATTTATCTAGTCACTGGATCTAACCAACTTCTTTATCCACTGGGCTATGTGTCCTTGAGACGTTGATTAGATCCAGTGACTAGACCCAAAGCGTTGTGAGTTCAATACCAGGCCACAGCAGTGGTGAACCAAAATCTTGGAGAGTTGAATTAAAAAGGGAAAACAACTGAAACATCCAGAAGAGGCATGGCACGTAGAAATAGAACAATATACCCCGGTGGACGAAATAAAGGGTTCGGTTCGAAGTTCCAATTATCTGAAGAAGGCCGGAGCCTACAACGGCCGAAACGTGAATACGGCAATGAAGATGAGGATAACAGTCCGAATAATGTAAATAATTGTTATGGTAATTTACCTACACACGCATGGAATCTTCCATCTATGAATAGGAGCAGGTACTGCCTTTTGGAGAGGGAAGTTTCCAGCAGTCAGCTCTGACAGACGGACAGAAACATTCTTGCTGTAACACTCTCGTTTGTATATAGTTTGTATTACTGTTTCTGTTAATATATTTGTTTAAATCAATTCCTCTCTTTGTTTTTATTTCTGGCCCTAACAAGGCTACAACAATAATGTAAAAAAAAATGGTTTGTCAAAATGGCGTTTTTTCCTATATCACCGCTTATTGTTTAACTAAGTAATCATAATACCTCATGTCAGAGAGATAAACGATGTGGTTCAAATAGTCTGTAGCCTAAGGCAACTGACACAGATAATTGTATATTTTTGATTAATATCCGATCACAGAGACAAGAGAAATGTGCATTTTCTTAAGGGAGGAAACTATGTTAAACAAATAAAAATATTTCTTAAATAAATGTGTATCCATCGGACTATTGTTTTGCTGGGGCAAGCCCCGGGAGCTATTCTAGTTAGTGGGTTACAAAGTAAGAGGCGTAGTTTATGTGGATATGTGGGGAAGATAATGGTTAACCCGAGATTTGAACAGGTTATGATTATAGAGATCGCGGAAGCATTCTCTCGGGAGTCGGTTCTACAGAGGAGTGGTTTGTAGGAAGAAACTGCTCGAGTGGAAATGAAATCACATATAGTGATAAAGCTTAACTGTTTAATGGTAAAGCTAGGGGAATGAAAGCAGTTCGTTACAATTGTTGTCTTGGTTTAAATGATTTTATTTAGCGGCATATCAACATCTATGGGTTATTTAATGCCAATATTTTGAACACAGTTTTATAGCTTTAACTACAGATAAAATGCCGGTCATTTTGCTATAAAATGCATTCTTGGTAAATCTGCTTTAAAAAATGCATTAATAATTTTACTATAAATATGTATTGATGGTATTTTTTATATAAAAATGTATTGCTGGTATTTTTATTATAAAAATATATCTTTATATTTTCAGAGTGTTTTTGTTTTGGAGGTTCACTATTTGACAATAGCTGGGCCCTAACAGGTGCTACCACCCCGGGTAAGGCTGGAGCTGGGAACTACACTCCTTAAAACCTCCTGATCTGAGGTATTGCTGCCAGATGTAATTTATCGTCATACCCAGGACGGTTTACGCGCGGCATGGCGTGTCTTAGATGTGAAGGTTAGAATTGGTGGAACTAGGGAAAGAACTTTGTCTGAACACTTTCCATATAAATAGCGAGAGAGCAGCTAGAGGCTTGCAATATTTTGTCTGTGAGAAAGGGGTTGTATTGATGGAAAATAATTTGTCACCCGCAAGGCCAGAGAGACGGTTTTGGACTCTATCGAGGCGGGAAAGTGAAGACTGGGCAGCTCCTGTCCATATATAGCAGCAGTGCTTGAGTTTCGGCCGGATCTGTCTATTTTAAATGTAGTTGGTGGAAGGGTTCTTGGGACGTCTGATTTGAGAGAAACGCGTTGGAGGGTGGAAAATAATGTGACACTGACAAGTACGCGGCGACGCTTTAGTGGAAAGTGAAGACTGGATAGCTCCTAACCAGATATGTCAGCAGTACTCCATTTTCGGCCTGATTTGACCCTTGTAAATGTCGACCATAGCAGAGGGAGTTAGGTACTTACTGGAGCGGTATAAGTAGACAATTATTTTACCAGCATCTTTAGCAATCTCTCCATTTGAGCGAAATAGTGTCCCAGTAAACGTTCGAAGCAAGTATCCTCTTTCAGAATACAACCTTTCATCATATTAGAAGGTTCAAATATCGTCCTGTTCACACTCCTCCCTGGTCTTTTTTTTTAACAGGGGTGGAGGTGTATCCCTTGTTTTCTATGTTGGACTGGACTTCCGGTTCCTTCTAAATACTTCAACTCTATACTTCACACACCCCCGCCTAAAAATCTAACTTTAATTTACTATTGATTTAATGTGTCTTTTTCCTCAATAGGAATATATAGGTTTGCATATCGTCCGGTTCACACTCCTCTCCGGTCTTTTGAATAAAATGTGTATCCCTTGTTTCCTGTTGAGTTTCCGATTCTTTTTGAAAACTTGTCCTTCTCTTTCTCTTCCTGTGGTCATTTGTCACTTGTTGGCATGATCTCCTTGCTTGAGTTAGTGCCTTTTACTATGTAGCCTTCTACCTCGATTGGCTCTTTAGCCTTATACATTGTATGTTCTGTGATGATGAAATTTTACTAGCTTGATTTTGGAGGTACAAGCAAGGTTGCCTTACAGGCAAGGTTTTTCCTTATTGAGCTGTTAGAGCGAGATCAGATGAAAGATCAGCATGCAGGTGATATACACTCATTAATGGCAGTTAATATATTTAATTATAGACGATGAAATAAAAGCTGATCAAGGCTAAGATGGCTTTATTCTGATTCTCGTGAAGATTACAAAAGATGGAATTAAGAAATGTGG
>CAHIKZ030000746.1:2392500-2397500 GCA_903632075.3 Acanthosepion pharaonis | reverse complement strand
CTTGAAGAATATTTAATAACATGGCGCAGGACAATGTTCCGAGAACCGATGTCATTTATCTGATTTGATTGAACTTAGACATTATATCGATTTGAATGGCTGTAAATGTATAGGCCTGCATATATCGCTGAGAAAATGTGTGACCATTCTTTTTTTGTACACGTATACACGTCTATTATAACCAGGACAATCATTTGTTATTAATTTCTTTTCGTGCTCACATGCGGTGTTTAATACATGCATGTATATATTTGCTTTTTAAAATGTCAGTTTGATAGCGGATCCGAAAAGAAACATGATTAAGTCTACACAGATATCTGCCTAAGCAGGGTAGTTACGTGTACATCTCTTAGCATTCCCTGCATCTGCGTGGACATATTTGCGTTCTTTTGTTAGACGTGTTATTCTTTTTTTCTTCCAGATTTTAGGCATCTGCATAAGGTGCACGGAGATCTGAATCTATTTTCCTGTATAAGGGTTAAAAAGTACAAGTGTGTGTGTGTGTGGGTGTGTGGGGGGGTGAGCGTTGCAAAATGCGTTTGATCCGAGAAATGATTGCGGAAAAAATTAATGCTTCAGAAACACTGATAAGAATACACACACACACACACACACACACACAAAATGACACACAAAACAATAAAAGATTATTAAATAAAGAGAGAATGCACTTGGCTGGCATATATATCCATGCTTAGAAACAGACGTACACACATATGTGCGCATGTATATATATATATATATATATATATATATATATATATATATATATATATATGATGAAGGCGATTCTAAAAAAAAATTATCTCGAGCATTCAGGGATCCCTTAATGTTTACACACAAACATTCATGCATACATATATACGCTCACACAAACACAGTCCAACAATCCAATAATGATTGTTATATAGACAATGTACTTGCTTAGAATACACACACACACATATATATATATATATATATATATATATATATATATATATATATATATATATATATATATATAGCATATATATATATATATATATATATATATATATATATATATATGCACACGTCCTTGGGGAAGTTCAAAATTTCTTGGTCCAACAATGAAAGGATTCCTCCTTATCTCACAAACACACACAAAATGCAAACATAGATAGATAGATAGATAGATAGATATTGGACAATTTTAATATATATGCATGTGTTTGTGTGTGAATGTATATGTATATATATTTATATATATATATATATATAATTCTTAAATTCCTTCCATATGTGAAATTATAGAGGAATTTTTAAATATTATAGTTTATGTATGTAGATGATTGTATCTCTGTGATATATATATATATATATATATATATATATATATATATATATATATATATATATATATATATATATATATATATATATATATATATATATATATATATATGGGGTGGCTACGTGTAAAATGTCTTAGCGCAACTCGAATGAATGCTTTCTATACCAATCAAAACAAAAAAACAGTATTTTCAACGTACACATACCTAATCTTACTGTTCTATATGTATAGATATGCACCCATAGACTACCCATTATATATATATATATATATATATATATATATATATATATATATATATATATATATATATATATATATATATGTAAGCTAATATATGGATATAGATCCGACAGTATGAAAGAAAAATACAGAAAAAACAAACAAAAAATCTGAATATGCAATTATGTAGTATTAATGTTAAAATAAAGTCGACGTCGGACGTTTCGGTCTATTTAAGACCATCTTCATGGTCATTTTCATTTAAACATAATTAACATTTTAACTTTTAAAAATTTAGCACAAAAGACGATGGACATAAGAGCCCAACTAATCCAAACAGATATATATATATATGTATGTGTGTGTGTGTGTGTGTGTGTGTGTGTGTGTGTGTGTGTGTGTGCGCGCAAATCTTTATGTCTTATTATAATTAATAAATTTAGCTTGTTGCATCACAAGGCCCGGTGTAGATCAAACTAAATCCAGAAGGTGAACGCATACTGAGACAAGCTCATAAATCGTTTTCTCTACGGCGACACTGTTTTTCGCCTTTTTTTTTCATTAACCTGTTCTTTAATTTTGATATCTTTGTAGTTGTGTGAGGCGCAAGTTTACGTGGTGTGATTGTCAGCAAGCTTATCTCGCTAGATCAATTAGCGACTGGTTAGTGAGTTCGATCCTGACTGGGTGCTCTCCCCGCCCCGTCCTTATGCTTGGGCTCTTCGCCGGCACAAATCGTGGACACTTTGTCTTACTAGATCTGTTCTGACTGTGTAGTGAGTTCGACCCTTACTGGGTATTCAACAATTTCGGCCTTGTGCCATATCTGATCTACGCTTAGAAGATCAGTAAATTTCCATACGTGATTGCGTGTACTGGTCAGCATATGTGCCCAGTGGCGTCTTGAAAGTCTTGGACATTTATTTAATCATCACGTAAAAGACAGAAAATGAAAGGCGAGAATGAGAGACAAGGAGTAAGAGAGAGTAAAAGTTAGGGAGACAGAATATATTTGAGTGGGGATGAGAGAGAAAAACGGTAAAAGGTATAAAAAGTTACAACGAAAGAGATAATTTGCTGGCGTGGCTGGGTTGCGAGGTCGAAATGAAGAAAACAAAATAAAGAGATCCTTCCTAAGGCATAGATGAGAGTTAGAACTGCACAGGGACATATTTATAATAAAATAGAGACAAAAACAAAAAAGGATATATTTGTAATACAATAAAGACAAAAACTAAAAAAAAATAATTTAATTAAAAATCAAAATAAGCCGTGTTACAAAAAAATGCACAAAAGGGGTAAAATTTTCAAGTTTGTGTAATTTCTATTGACGACCATTCACCAAAACATAATTGGATGCCATAAAGGAGAAAATATTGCTGAGGTCACTAAAAAAAAAAAAAAGTGGGTGGATGCTGTGAAGAGCCATGATCGAAGAGACGCCCGCTGAGAGAAAGACAGTTATTTAAGTTTACAGTTTGGCACCAGTGCCTGAGTGCATTTTTTTCCCCAAATCTTCCCCCACTTAAAAGAGGAAAAAAATGAAATCTGTAATGTATTGTGTATACATGTGTATTACTTACGCATTTATATGTATTATTTATGTAGATAACTTTAAAAGGAGCAGGCAATTGATAGAGGTGGTTACGTGGTAATGCGGTTGGGAGAAAAAAAAAGAGGGTATAAGGCAACATGGAACAAGGCGAAACGACAAAATAGATGAGGGCTAAGGAGGTGAAGGAAAAACTGTATAGAAGGGGGGGTATTGAATACAAAGAATTCAAATGTCTACGATTTGACCCCTACATACAGCTTAAGCAAATGGAACACAAAAAGACACCGACATTTTTATATATTTAAAGAAAGATTCTTACACTAATGTACATGAGAATATATAAATATATATAAACAAATCTTCACGCAGGCTTAGAGCGTGCACACGCACAGAATTATTCTCTCTCTCTCTCTCTCTCTCTCTCTCTATATATATATATATATATATATATATATATATATATATATATATATATATATGTGTGTGTGTATTTCTTCAAAAGAGTCTGCCGTGTATGCACACCAGAAAGAAGTGTTCAATACCATACAATATGTTAAAGCTTTTTATAAACCATGAAACATCTTTCAAGTGTACACACACACAGACACATGTGTTTTGTGCGTGTGTATGTGTGTGTGTGCGTATATGTGTGTAAATATTCTAAGGTAGAGTGTTTCTGTAAAAGTAACAAAATGAATAAAAAAAAGACAAGAGTTAAAATTATTCTTAGCCGACGCGTTTCATCGTCTGAGGGACTTTAGCAAAGCAATGTAGGATTTATTTTATTGCGCTTGTTTATATTATATATATATATATATATATATATATATATATATATATATATATAGAGAGAGAGAGAGAGACAGAGACAGAGACAGAGAGAGAGACAGAGACAGACAGACAGACAGACACGGAAACCTAAGACTCCATCTGCACCAAACTTATAAATAAAACAAGTAAAGGGTCTCATTCAGATCTAAAAAAATAATTAAATTAAAATAAAATAAGCAGATTAAAAATAATAAAAATAATAAAAATCAAAGAAGCAACCCCTCAATAACATCAACTAAACACGGCCACAATATACTGGCAGTGTTTGGAAAAGAAAGAAAATATTCCTAACCCTTCTGAGACATATTTTTAAAAAATTACATATTCAATTAAAAATAAACCACATATCAAAAATCCTTGATAATATCTAATAGAAACCGCTCGGAGAAAACGTTAAGACAGCTTTTACACATTTTATGCCCAGAAAATAAATGAATGAAGATATATATATATATATATATATATATATATACATATATATATATATATATATATATATATATATATATATATATATATATATATATATGTTTGTATAATGTAACAGTGCATAATAAATAAGATATGTGTGTGTGTTTGTGTGTGTGTGTGCGTGTTTGTGTGTGTATATTTCATTAAAGACGTCAGACAAGGTACTGCGATTAAGCTTTTTATTTGAAATTTTCTTGTGTGCGAACAAGTGTTTTCTTTTCTGTACACACAGTGTTCAGAAACTGTTCAAATGCCCCTTAAGGAACTGTATTCCTGATCAAACCGAACTCATAATTACATTGGTCACACTACCACATGCCTATCCAGACGACTTACAACTCCATTAGAATCCATTTAAACACGCACACAAATTAACCAGTCCCCCATCCAAAACATCCTAGTAGAAAATGCAAGCATAATAACTTCATCCACATGTAGAAAAAAAAGATTAAAAATAAAGGAAGCCTTAATACTAAAATTGTGGTGACAGTGTTCGGAAAATAAAACATACACACAACGCATACATCCAATTAAAAAGTAAAAATAAAAGCTTGACGATGACTAAAATATAACTGAAAGCGCTCGGAATTACAGAACATTTTGAGA
>CAHIKZ030000746.1:2360000-2375000 GCA_903632075.3 Acanthosepion pharaonis | reverse complement strand
GGTGGGAAATCACGATGCTACAGTAATATCATGATTTTCCACCTGATGAAACGTTAGAAAATATTTTAACTTTGAAACAAGATGTACAGTTTTGTAGTGGGTATGTGCATGTTCTAATATAACACTGCATAATAAATAAGTATATATATATATATATATATATATATATATATATATATATATATATATATATATATAAGGCAGGATGTGTGTGTAACGAATGCACGGCCGCAATTTTCGACGGATTTGCACCAAAATTTACATGCACATGCTTCAAGTTAGTGGGAAGGCCAAGATCGACTTTGCATTTCCTAACTCCCATCGATAGTGGAAATAATCGATTATTTCATGCTTCTACGGCAGTTTTCATGTAGTTTGAGGACAGTTTCTACAAATGAGAACCAATAGCTGGCTGCCACGAATAGGCAGGAAGATTCTATTGGCCAGCGTGAGAGCCAAACAGCTGACTGATACGAATGTTAACTACCATGCTAGCATGCAAAAAATCGATAGCTGCATTCGTTACAAGTGGGAAAAATTTAAATCTGCATGGCACTTTACTCCAATTGGCTCATTCGCTTGCTTAAACTCAACGTTGATTCTGATTCCGCAGAACTGGGTTGGGTGTGAAAAAGTATTTGTTGTTAACATTCTTCTTTCATTCGGTTTTCCCAGTTACGAGTCCTTTTTTTAAAGCTGATTGTTTTGTGTTCATTTTGTTTAGTTTTTTTTTTTCATAAGAGATTTAATGTTTAGTATAGAGCTTAGAAAAAATTCACAGTGTGGGATAGGCAAGAAGTAAGGTATATAGCAACATCTGCACGGCAAAGGGCACTCTTTTAAAGGCAAGGAAGGGCAAAAATATTTTAAGTCAAGTGATAGCGATTGCTGTATGAGTCGTACGATTTTTGAATCAAGCACGGGCAACGCCGGGCCTTGTTGCTAGTATATATATATATATATATATATATATATATATATATATATATATATATATATATATATTATCATTATTATTATTAATACTTACCGGAATATTATTGCTTCCTGCCGACTATATGCACTGAGCTGGTTTTTGATATTTTTGTGATTAATGAATAAATCGAAAGAAAGTTGGGTGTCTTTTGACACCCCCCACCTCATGAGAGACAAAACTGAAAATACGAAAGAAAGAAAAAAAAAGAAGAAAACATGGCGAAATTCGAAGACTTCCAGTTGTCCCACGTCCTAATAGGCATATGCTTGAGTGTGGGCTATAAAGTACAATCTATCCGTCAAACATACGACTTGATAAGTTTTCCTTTCCTTGTTTATTACTATCAAACTTTGTTCTTTTCATTGGATCGGGTGGTTGGTTTCTCAAAATTTCTCTCCTCCCCGCTGGTACCATTTGCTTAGATGCTCGAACACGCGTCATTTGCACGGCTCCCTCTGTATAATTCCTGCGTTCACTAATTTGCATTTTCATGTCAATAATGATTATTTGTTAGACGCACGTGATACGGCGAAAGCAAAACTCAAATCCTTGGCATTTTCACCATCCCCAACGTGATCTTTTTTTCTTTTCTTTCTTTTTTTAACAAAAGTACAAGTCACAAGAGCCACTCAAAGTAGATGGCTACTGAATGACGTGTGATATAACCTTAAGATTATGAAGCAGAAGCAAAAATTACAAAAAAAAAAAAAAACATGCCGGATAATAACGATTGGCCCAAGACTGGAAAACTCAAGCTATTAATAGCAACCAGTTTAATTATTACCGTATATACTCGTGTATAAGCCGATTTCATTTATAGTACGATCCTTGTTTTTTTTGTTTTTTTTTTTTTTTTTTTGGCATTCATTTTAATCCATTCAGGAAAAATAAAATACCAGTGTATAGTGCAACCGGTCATCTAAAAGACACGATTTTTAAAACTTCAAAAAAAAATTACCAATGGATAAAGCGACCCCCTATTTTTTCTGTATAAACTGACCATAAAAAATGACATTATCCTCGAGTATATACCGCATTCGACTTTGACACTTTTCTTATATTCACAAGATGCTGTAATTGTTTTAAGTTTTCTTCAATAGAATTTTTTGTCTGGGCATCAATAGATTTCATGTTACTCATTACTGATTATAAGCATTATATAGTAGTGAAAAGATGGCGGATAAGAATTGAATTCATCAACCACAAGGTCGCATAAGCGCTTTTCAACTCTAGCGAGGCTGAACAATCGGGATTTGGCAGAACTAGACCAAAATGTGGCAGCAATACTCCATTCCTGGTCTGATCTTAGTTTTTCAAAGATGAAGCATAGTAGCGTTGTGTATTTTCTGAAGCGATACAAGGAGCCGACTATTCTTCCAGCATCTTTTGCTTGAGTTCTGGAGCCTATTTGAGGGCATGACCTTTCATCAAGATTGATGAAACTTCAAGGTCTGCTCGCTAGTGATGAAATGTTAATAACTACGTCCCCGTATTCGAGACGGAGTTTCCTAGTCCTGAGCTGGAGGAGGATGTCGACTTTAAAAATCAAAATTCTAAAATCAAACAGATAAGCGTATTGTTTTATCGATTATGCCAACTGTTTCCATTCCTTGGCGCTACGCAAATGTTTTTTTGAATATAATAAAATGAGATAATTATCGTAATTAGAGCAGTTTGATAAGATTAAATATGTTGGTAGTCTTTTATTTCATATTTCTTGCTTACATTTACGATGGAGTAATGGTTACCTGCTCGGATTGAGGAATCGGAGACCCGAGTTCGAATTCCAATCGAATCCATTACATTCACTTACGTGCTAATATCGTTGGGAAAGGTATGAATCCTCTTCTTCTCCCCCAAGCTATGGGTACAAAAGCAGGACAGACCAGATTCTATAGCAACTGATCTACCGAAGAAAGAAATGGCAACTTACTGCGGGGAAAAAAATCTGCCTCGTCAGTCATGTATCTAAAGATACATGATCGCCTTAGTGTGTATCACGCATGGCACATAACTGATTGACTGAGAGGAAACAAGTTAAAAGATTGATCTTCTACATGAAGTAAGAAACACGTTAATATATAGTACGGTGGATTCAGGAATCAGAGAGCCGAGTTCGAATTTCAGTCGAATCCATTACATTTATTTACGTGCTAATACCCTTTGGAAAGTTATAAATCCTCTTCATTTCCCCGTATCTATGGGTAAATAGCAGAACAGACCGGGTTCTATAGCCTTAAATGGCAACTTGTATACCGCAGAAAGAAATGGCAACCTACTGAGGGAAACATTTGCCTCGTCAGTCATGTATCAAAAAATACACGATTGCCTAAGCGTGTATCACGTACGGCACATGAATGACTGCTGGACAATCTCATCACCGATCACGAAGAGACTTGAGACAACAGAAATATGGTTCTACAGAACGATGCTGAGAATACCATGGACTGAACATATGATCAACGATGAAGTTTTAGAGCAAATGGAAACAAAATGCTGGCGTAGTGGATAGCGGCTCGTATTGAGAAATCGGGGAGCCGAGTTCGAATTCCAGTCGAATCCATTATATTCACTTAAGTTGGGAAAGGTAGGAATGCTCTTCTTCTCTCCCCACCAGCTATGGGTAAATAGCAGTACAGACCGATTTCTATAGCCTTGTATCGAAACTGGTCTACCGCAGAAAGAAATGGCAACCTACTGCGGGAAAAATCTGCCTCGTCAGTTTATGTATCGAAAGATACATGATCGCCTAAGCGTGTATCGCCCATAGCACATAACAAAATACTTAACATCAGAAAGAGGCTGTTGATATTTCAATGGCACATATTAAGGAAAGAGAGCTTAGAAATTTTGAAACTCACAGGACATAACGAAGGCGAAAGAGACCAAGGAAAACAAGTCATAAATTACCTAGCGAGCTTCTATAAACGGTCGGCAGTGCAGGGATCAGGAGAGATAGCAAAAAGACACACTTTACGAAAAATTACAAATGACAGGAAATTGTGGAGAGCCATAATTCACGATGTCCTGAAATACAGAACTACAGAACTACATACGCGTGCATATACACATATATATGCACATAGACACCTATGCAGCCACATATACACACATGTCCTCAAGTAGCTACATGTGCGCACATATATACGCATATACACCTAAGCACGGACACAGATCTGTGCTCACATAGGCCCATGAACACGCTAATATACACACAGATACAGAACTGAGACATGCTCACTCACATACACACACAGAGACCAATGCGCACATATATACGCACACTGATCTATGCTTATATATATATATATATATATATATATATATATATATATATATATGTATGTATATATATATATATATATATATATATATATATATATATATATATATATATATATATATATATATATATGGGGGGATTCATATGTAGACACACACAAATCTATTCTCGCACAGACATATGCACACACACATGGGCACCTCGATGTGGTTTAATAGTTACCAAGTTTGTCTTACTAGAATAATTACGACCGATCAGTGATCCACACGGGGTGCCCCAAACTTTCGGCCCTTTGTGCCACATCTAAGCTGCCCTTAGAAGATCACCATAAGCCCCCCCACACACAAAGAGATACATACACATATACAGACATATGAACCCACATATACACACACAATCATATGCACATACCCACACAGACGTATACTTATTGATATATACACAAACAGACATGTTCACACACACACACACACACACACACACACACACACACACACACACACATGGCTACCTCGACGTAGTGTAATGGTTATCAATCTTGTTTCATTATTAATGATAAACCTCTACGCCTGTTCAAAAGAGCGGGGAGGAGTGTGAACTGGACGATGCGCGAACCTATCTACTCCTATTGATGGAGGAGCGAAAATAAATAAAATAAAATAAATAAGCAGTGAATAAAATTTCAGAGTTCAGGAGCAGATATTAGGAGTATCGAGCTGAAGTAGAACAATTACGAGTTCGATCCTCACTGGGTGCCCCATATTTTCATCGTTGTGCTACATCTAAGCTACGCTTAGAAAAATCACCATATGCACACACGCACAGACACAGGTACATACGCATACAGACATATGCAGACACATACACACACAGGCTTGGGGACACACACACACATGCACACGTACTGGAGAACTGACTTTTTTAAAAGACAGTTGGTAAGCGGATTGATTTTCAAGAGCGTAGACATCATTCCTTGTCTGCTGACAAAATAATGTTACTGGCTGTGCATTCGTCTAATTTTTTTTTCTCATTCAATAAAACTTTATACTTCTTGAATCTGCGATATCCTCGTGTTATTAATATCTGTCGATGGTTCTCACTTTGTATAGACAATACGAACTCAATAACGCATTGGTTGCCGGAAGAGTACTGAAGATCCAACAAAATTTGAAATCCTTCTTTCAAATTCTTTACTTTCTATTGGCCCCTTTGTTAGGAAGACCAGCAACTCTTCCACAGGGATTCTGTTTTTTATTCAAGTTACAGATATCTACCTTTTATGGATATTGTGCTTTGACAAAAATCGTGACATTGACTTACTACTACTGGGCAGAAGATAAATAGCTTGATTTTATCTTCGCGCTTTCAATTCTCTCTCTGCCTCCACACACACACACACACACACACACACATACACACACACACATATATATATATATTTATATATATATATATCACAGGTTATGCATGCATATATATATATATATATATATCACAGGTTTTATATACATCATGATAGTATATATATATATATATATATATATATATATTACAGGTTACATTATAATATTATCTGAAGAATAATATATATATATATATATATATATGTATACATATATATATATATATATATATATATATATATATATATATATATATATATATATATATATATATATGTATGTATCACATGTTATATATATATATATATATATATATACATACATCACAGGTGATATATATATATTACAGGTTACATATATATATATATATATGTATATATATCACATGTTATATATATGTATGTATATATCACATGTTATATATATATATATGTATGACAGATTCCACCCATTGACCTTCTGTCTTATTTTATAATATCAAACCTTGTAAAAGCTACTAAATTTGCCGTCATATCTGGGCTGGTGATACCTAGCCCTCGATGCCCAGTCTTGACAGATTTAAAAAGCGTATCCACCCGACCACTCCTTTCCTACAGAATGTAGAGTAGCACACGTATAATCTTCATCCATTACTTTTTTCCTGGCTAATGTTCTGACAAGATATATTCCTTAGTTCCACTAGTTCAGACCTTCAGAAATGAGACCCGCCATGCTACATACGCATCCTTTTGATCAGTACCACTGAGACAGAATCTTCTCCAAAATCAATACTTGGTAGAATAGACTCCCGTGATGATGCTCTCCCGATCATTACATTTTTAACATCTTCAATGTCTAGGTTTAACACCTGTCCTACATATCCTCATAATTTTTAATTACCTCCTCCTCTTGCGGCCATAAAACAATCTTATACAGTAACCCTCTCTTCGGTTTTATATTGGGTGTATATTTAGTCAAAATAAAATTAACACGTTGTACTTATACGATGAAAACAAATAGAGTATAAACACTTTATTGTCTTCAGAGCGAAACAGATTTTACTAGATTTGAAGTAAATTTTGCATTTCTGTTGTAACCTATAAAGGGTTACTGATTGAGGAATAAACCAAAATGGAGGTTTGAAATGGAAACAGTAATCTTTGTAACATCAACAAAATACAATACTCGCTAGCGGCTTGAAGTAGGTAAACCACCGCTAATGGTGGACTACTTAGACAGCATATTACGATATTTACCTGCCTTCCCACGAAGTAAGATGTGGCACAAGGCAAAATTAAATGTGAGGAAATATGAGCCCGAGGACTCGGGCAGAAATTGCCCGTATACCCCGTATACGAGGGATCAGGTATCTGTCTACCTCCCTGGACGAGATTCTGCCTTTCGGCATAGCCTCCTCCGGGTTCCTCTCTGCCCAAAGGGAGAGAGTTCGACACGGCAAGAGCTTCCAACGCTGACAGCCTATGCTCCCAGCTTAAACAGCATACTACCCCCACTTGCAATAGTGTCCAACGTATTTATGAGGATTGGGACATACACATTAGTGTTCATAGGTACGGTATATAACAATTTCCAATTAGCTCTATTTTATATCCTTGATTGATTGATTTGTCTTTTACGACTTATCAACCCTTTGCAGGTTATTTAAACCCAGAAAATAGATTGTAAGAATTATTTTGGTGTTGATTTTAAATAATAACGGTTTCGTGATACAAGTCTTATTAATTAACCCATAGCTGGAGGGAGAGATGAGGTGGATTCATACCTTTGCCAAGTGTATTTACGTCGAAGTGAATATAAAAGAACCCAACTGGAATTGAAACTCGGCTCTCCGATTAACAATTCCGAGCCATTATCCATTACACCACCCACACATCCAAGTTTACAGCATTTAGTATTCCAAAGCGGTCACTTATCTAGATACTGACCAGGTTCGACGTTGCTTAACTGATGGGTACGGGGTTTGTCGTCATCAGCTTGTTTCGTACGGGCAGAATATTGACAACGAAGAGGTTTATTTTGCCATTGTTTCTGTATATGTTCCATTGCATTTGTTTTTGCTTTCTTCTTCTTCTTCTTCTTCTTCTTCTTCTTCTTCTTCTTCTTCTTCTTCTTCTTATTATTATTATTATTATTATTATTATAGACAAAGTCAACATTATTGCACTAATTTTATCTTTACAGTTGTCAGTTGGTTGTTTGCCGTTTGTATTACTGTGTACAAGTAGGTTAAAATCAATGAGTCACCTTTACCTCGGAATATATTCAGGTGTAAATTATTAAGGAACGGTTCTGTCATAGAGAAAGAAAATGAGTAACTACCGACACCTAGGTTCGAGCGTGACACTCTGGACTTATGGATTTGTTTTCCGCCAGGTGTATAAATAGTGGTGTCAGGCTACTGACTGCAATGACTATTGAGTTTTTATTGAGTGGAACTATCCAGTCGAATTAGTGTGAAATATTGTGCGTCGATATATTGGGTTTTGATTTAGGTTTTACCGGATGACAACCCGAGCCGCGCTACTAACAAGGTATTCACTGAAATTGTTAATTATCTTTGGTTGACATTTACTTGTTTGTTCTTGTTAAGTATTTATTTGCGGATGTAATTAAATACTGTTTTATCTTAACATTGAAGTCTTGAGTTATACTTAATCATTACCGGCTACCGTACTTCACAAAAGGTTCTAAGCTGTTTTACTTGCAATGTTCAAAGTGCCTTTCGTCGTGAACAATTGCAACAGAGCGGGCATTACTGTTGCCAGCTCAACACAAGGAGCCACTCAAGGTAGGGGATTATTGAATGAGGGTGCTGAAAATAGGTAACGGTTGACCCTAAACATGAAGAGGTTAAGATTTTAGTAATTGGGAAAGAATCTTTTCGGAGTTCTATTCCACTAAGTAGCGGTTCTTGAAAAGAAGATAGCTGAGTTGGACTTACTCCTTACTTATGGAATATGAAGAGGATGTAGATGAGTCGATCTTGCATACGGGGCATAGCGGGTCTTAGACGTAAGCGTCTGAACTGGTGGAACTAGGGAATAGAGTTAGAACATTTGCTGTTTAATATCTGTTTCCTCAAATTTTGCAGTCCTTCAGTTTTCGTATGCTATGTCCGTCGCTTTTCATGTTAATCAACGTCTTTTGTTAGGATCCATATAAAAAAAATTGGATGTATGTATGGTCAGAGGAACGGGGTCGGTCACTAAATCTGTCCGCAAGGTCAGATCCACTTTCCGGGAAAGCTTTCATTGACGAAAGAAAAGCAAAAGAATTAACTAAGCCAGTCATGGTCAAACAGCTGCCCATTCGGTCTTTCTGAATGGTACGCTTAATTCCATAAGAAAAATAAAGTGTCTTAAAAATGTATTTTGTTTCGTTCTCACTTGTTCACTCACACACTCTCTCATATATAACCAAATACATAAACAATGTATGTAAAATCTTTCTTGAAGTTTGTAAAACTTTGGGGAAAGTAACTTTGTCGGCATTTTCAACCATTGGCGATTTTAAGTAAGGAAGATCATACGTGTAAATATCTTTTGCTTTTGATACAGGAAACGTTCATAAGATCTTTTTCCTATAAAGAAGAAATACTTTCATTTTCAAATGAATAAATTAAAAATATATCACACGCAGCGCCATGTGATAACCACATGGTCACCAGTGATAACAAGACATCAATTTTTTTTTAATTATAAAACAATTTTTTCTAAATTTTTAAGGTATATTATTACGCATATGGTTTTCTGTAGTGGAAGTAGCTACGGTACCTACTACGAAAAATTAACTTGAATTCTTTTTAGTACGGCGGCCGCCTTCTGATGTGATCATG
The DNA here is from genome assembly GCA_903632075.3 of Acanthosepion pharaonis. Taxonomy (NCBI): domain Eukaryota; kingdom Metazoa; phylum Mollusca; class Cephalopoda; order Sepiida; family Sepiidae; genus Acanthosepion; species Acanthosepion pharaonis. The sequence continues at coordinate 2,365,503 of CAHIKZ030000746.1, read as the reverse complement.
CCGCTTATTGCTCGAAAAAGGTTACCCATACCTGAAATTAACACTCTGGAAGACAAATATTAACAACATGAATTACCTCATGATGGGGTTACCTTTGACCCAAACTGTATCTACGACTATCTTTAGCATAACCAGCTGACACGAAATAAAATAAACTCTAAAGAAAGACATTGCCTATCTCTTGGACTAAAAGAACCAATTGTTACGGTTCTACCTATAAGAGCCATCGAGACAAATGCATCTCTGTAGATGAATATTAAGTCATATGTATTAAGAGAGATGATAAGAAGGGAATCGCATGTGTGGCGCGAGTTGCTTGGAATGGTTCTCTCAAAGACCTACAGGTTTCACTCGCCCGAAAACACATTTAACATCGATCTGAAAAAGCGGTTGCATGTATACGAGAGTTTAGATATTTTTGAACAGGTTTGGTACCATGCATGATATTCATATAAAAGTTTCGATCTGAAGAATCCATCTAAGAACATGACCCGAGTATTTATAATGGCCGACTCGATTTCCGAGCACAACTGTGTGGTTGACCATTCCTTGTTGCAGACGACTACTCGGGTAGATGGGTATTTTGTTCAACACCCACAAACCCACGCCTCTGGCTTAAACTGCAACTGAGTTATAATTTCTGGGATAGGGTGACGCGATCAACAGTTAAAACCAGGCTAGCATCCTCAAATCATCAGTCACGAGGACTTGTGATTTTGGGCCTCGCGCAAACATCGTTAGACTCCAATCAGTTCTGTCTATCCCAATTTAACTCACAAGACTTGACCCAACCCGTGCTTACCGGGTGCTTTCCAAAGGGACCGCACTCTAGGGTAGTGTTAACATCAAGACTTTACCTTGCTGACAGAGACTTTGGTGAGATTCGAACCCGGTTCACATGGGCGTAAAGCAAGCTTTCTAACCACTCGCTCATTTCTAAATCTAAATTATGGTCAGATCCATTACGATAAATAATTCAGTAAATGCACACACACACATACACGCACACACACTAATATACATACATACATACATATATATATATATACAGTGTAACCCGGATATAAGAGAGTTGTCGGGACCGGAGAAGAAGTCTCTTATATCCGGGTTTCTCTTGTATCCGGGTTTCTTTTATATCCGGGTTTGGTCTATTTTGTTTAGGTAAGTATGGCTCTAATTTGGGACCAGAGAAAATCTCTTTTATATCCGGGTTTATCTTATAACCGGGTCTATTATATCCGGGTCTCTTATATCCGGGTTACACTGTATATATATATATGCTCCCGAAAACTTTATTTCGGTTGAGCTCTTTGGGGAGGAAGTGTGGGTTTGTAAACAGTGACTATTACGGCAAATAATGCAAGAGTTCGACTTCTCTCAGTCACTGTGTGTTTATCTAAAAATAAATACGCTTAAATTCACCTTCATCCCTGCCGTGCTTAGTGGTAGAATCCTCGACTGACGCCAATTCAGGTTTCGATCCTAGCTAGAGGCAACCGGACGTCTAGCCACACTGATGAGCTGTGATACAGCGAAACAGTCTGTCTGTGGATGACAATATATATATGTATATGTGTGTGTGTGTTTGCGCGTGTGTGTGTGTTTGCGCGCGTGTGTGTGTTTGTATGTGTGTGCATGTATATGTATGTGTGTGTATATATGCATATGTGTACATATATACAGACACATATATATACATGCACATATGTATATGTGTACATATGTGTACACTAATTCATTATAATAAGACAGTATGTAAGTATGGAGAGGGTATATACATATACATACGCATGCTGACAAAAACACAAAAAAAATGGAAATGGATCTAACAACACACAGGGGTCAATAAAAGATAAGAATACAAATATATTTCCTCACCTTTTCTCGGACCGATCTTAATTGTTTTATTATCCATCACGCAGAACTTTTTCAAAAGAAATTGTAAAAAGAGAATGTCTAATATCGTTTTTACAAAAAACTGAGAAAAATTAATTCATTTTAATTATATGTGAAAATATCCACTCTTTTGCCTGATGAAGGTCGAAAATAGCGCAGTTATGGAAATAAATATATATATATATTTTATATATATATATTCTCATATATATATATATATATATATATATATATATATATATATATATATGTGTGTGTGTGTGTGTGTGTGTGTGTGTGTGGGGCAAATATGATTCTATATCCGACTAGGTAGGTGCAATGGCGCAATGTAATGGTTAGCAAGTTTGTCCCACTAGACCAACTTGCGACTGAATCATGAGTTCAATTCTCACTAAGTGCCCCATCCATTGGGCCGTATGCCTCATCTAAGTGAAAGCTTAGAATGTTGCTACCAGACCTAGGTAATTAATCACGACAAAAAATCTTACGCAATATGGTCGTTCTTGTTACAAAGAGTTTTTTGTCCTAAATATAGATATATAACTAAGATAAAAAAAAATAAAATTCCTTGTAGAAAAATATATAGATATATATATATATATATATATATGAGATATATATATATATATATATATAGAAGACTCATTTTTTACATAGATATTTCGTGATCCTCTAAGTTACAGGTTCCTATATAAACCTATATTTATGAATAGTCTTTAATTTAAAAAGAAATTGTATCGATCGTTTTTTCAAAACTGAGGGCGAAACTTTACGAAACATTATGATATATATATATATATATATATATATATACCTATAGATAGATATAGATATATATAGATTTGAGTGAGTATATAGATGAGATAGATGATAGAATATTTTTATTTGGAAGTACATTTTAACTCTAGGTTCTTATTCCCCCACCTATAGACACACACGCAGATACACACATAGATAGATAGATAAATAGATAGATAGACAGAGAGAGAGAGATATGAACAGATAGATAGATCGATAGATGAGATCGATGTGAACAGACTCAGATCGATAGATAGATATCGATAGATAGATATGAACAGACTCAGATAGATAGATAGATAGATCGATGCGATATGAACGATTAGATAGAGATAGATAGATAGATAGATAGATAGTGAATAGACTCAGATAGATAATGGATAGATCGAATCGATAGATAGATAGATAGATGAATATGGACAGACTCAGATAGATAGATAGATAGATAGATAGATAGATAGATAGATAGATGATATGATAGATGATAGATAGATAGGCTCAGATAGATAGATAGATAGATAAATATAGAGATAGATAGATGATGAATAGACTCAGATAGATAGATAAATGAGATCGATCGACTCAGATAGATAGATAGATAGATAGATAGATAGATAGATAGATAGATATGAACAGGCTCAGATAGATAGATAGATAGATAGATAGATAGATTTCAGCTTTGTTTGTTTTCCCGCGGTCTTTGTTATGCAGATATGAATAAATAATAATCCGTGATTTTTCTCTACATTTTTTTTTCTTACAAACAAAAGTTAGTCCGATGCAAAAATGCCAGTGTACGTTATTGTAAGTACCATTTCTGTTCCTGTATAAGATATACCTGCAAATAATAATATATTCAAACATCAGTAAAATATCATATGTAACATTCAGCAAGCAGGTGTGCTCTGTCGTGCCTGGCTTTCCTTTACCTCACAGCACCTTGCTTTGTATATTATATACATACGACGTGTACAGAGGATTAGGTCACTGTAGTTGCACATATAAGCCAAAGAGGTCACAGAAGGTTTATATACAGTGTTTTTTTTTTTATTCCAACACTGAACCATGTGAGAGCGTATCTATTTTTGTTATATATAGATTACGATATTTTTTTCTGTCGCAATGTCAACGGTCAATGCTGGACTTACCTATAAGCTATACCAATAAGCTTCTCTCAGTAAGCTATAGTGTAGTGCTTCATCCGTTCGTGAGATTCATTTTTTAAAAGAATATTTTTTATGTTATCAATATTTTATATTCTTTAACACCATATTAAAAAAAAATATATATATATTATTTATTCTTTATCATTAACAAACCTAATTATTATGGACATTTTACCCTGATCACCCCACGGCAAGGGGATGTCGCACCAGATCGGGTTTAACGCTAGTACACCCGGGACAAGAACAAATACTGTTTTAAAAATACTTTGAAAACTAAAAGGGCCATAGCAGATGAAATTTCGGCCCTGACAACGAAGAAATGCGGGCGCGACAGCTCTTTAAGTGAAAGGTTTCAATTGATGAAAGATTTTAGATGATTACTAATATGCATGGGATGTGCGGCTGGGGTAACAGTTGTCATCGCGGAAACTGGAACAGATAAGCCAGGTTCGCATTCCTGTATTGCCTGCGTTCTGCGTTCACTTCCCCGCAAATTTCTTTCTTAACACAGGTACGAATCCAACTCTTCTCTCCACGCACCAGGTATAGATTAAGCAGCGGAGCATTGTAGACTGGGTCATCTAGCCTTGGATAGCAGTCAGTCTATAAGAAGGACAACTGTGAATTCCAAATCGTGAGGAAGGCAACAAGGGAGACCACTCGACTATCTCTCACAAGAATGCTTGGAAATTTATATATATAATTTAATATGCATAATATGTGTGTGTGTGTGTGGTTATATAATAATAAAAAAACAGAAGTCGAAATAATGAGACAAAATGGAAAATCTATGAACGATGCTTATGGGATACTTCTGTTGATATCGACTTCTTACAGAAGAAGCCAAAATCATCATCATATATATATATATATATATATATATATATATATATATATATATATATATATATATATATATATATATTTTTCCCTGTTGCCTTCCCGATTTGGGAATTCACAGTTGTCCTTCTCATAGGAGGCACGGTGGAGTAGTAATTGTTAGCGGCTCGGATTGAGAAATCGGAGAGTCGAGTTCGAATTCCAGTCGAATCCATTACATTCACTTACGTGCTAATACCCTAAATAACCTTGGATGGATCTAGGAGAAGGACAACTCTGAATTTAAAACCTGCAGAGGGTCGTTTGGGGATCTTGTAGTTCACCAGGTTTCTGTATTCGGCCCTCCCAAAAGTGTAGATGGTTCTGCACAAACCCTTTACCCCTAAAATCAAATCGCATGTGTTGGTGTCTAGCTGTGGGCTCGTAGGAACTGAGTTGCTTGAGCTACATACGTCGTATACGAACAGAAATGGTACTTACAATAACGTACACTGGCATTTTTGCATCGGACTAACTTTCATTCGTCAGAAAAAAAAAGTGGAGAAAAATCACTGATCATTATTTATTCATATCTGCATAACAAAGACCACGGGAAAACAAACAAAGCTGAAATCTATCTATTATATATATATATATATATATATATATATATATATATATATATATATATATATATATATATATATAGATGCGTGGGTAAATTTTACCCACATTATATTTTTAATTTCGCGCATGCGCGTCGTTTATTTTTGATTTTGTCGACTACACTGTATAGTAGGGTCAGTTGGGCACAATTTGTTAGA
>CAHIKZ030000746.1:2347500-2352500 GCA_903632075.3 Acanthosepion pharaonis | reverse complement strand
CCCCGGAATCGATCCTCCAGATCTACAAATCAACAATTCGCCCTTACATGGAGTATTGCTGCCATATATGGTCTGGAGCCCTGCGGAACTCCCTTCCCTATTCCAGTTTCCCTGAGAGCTATAATCTCCAGCTATTCAAATGTAATGCCAATCGACATCTCCAGTTGCCTTGATCTATCCACTACCCTCATCCTTTCTTCTATCACTCCTATCTGATCTTTCTCCAAATTTTCTGTAACCCCTTGCGTCCTTGAGGCTTCCCGCCTTGCTTAAAAAAAATATCTATACAATAATAGTCAATAAAAATGGACACTCTACCGTCCCTATCTATTTCTCTCTCTCTCCATCTATCTATCTATCTATATATATATATATATACACACACATATATATATATATATATATATATATATATATAAACCTACGGCGCAATCTTAAAGCAATACCTACTAACTTACTGGTTTGGATCATGCGAATAGATGATGATGGTATGGTAGTAGAGATTGAACAATTCACTAATAACTCATACTTATTCATTTTTGTCTTGTTCCAGACAAGTGCTAACTGACAAACTGGCAAAATGCAGTCTCATACGACAATGCAACGCGTGTTCTGGAATTCATCCATGCAAGAAAATTTCCTTATGTCCCTGTATGTGTGTATGTGTGTGAGAGAAGGCACCATGGATTAGTGGATAGCGTTTCCGTTTGAGGAGTCGGAGATCCGAGTTCGAATTCCATTACATTCACTTACGTGCTAATACACTTGGGAAAGGTATGAATCCTCTTCTTCTTTTCCCTATCGCCCACTATGGGTAAATAGCAGGACAAACTTGGGTGACAACCGGTCTAGGAGAAAGTAACTGTGAATTGAAAACTCTATGTAACCCTGCCGTAGCATATATAATTCAGCTAAAGAAAGGATCGTTCATATTGACTCGATGATCCCGACAACGGTCGACAAATGATGATGTGTGTGTCTGAAATAGATATGGAAAAGTACATAAAGATTTTGGGCTCATGCCTTTTGTGTAATGGACATAAATAGTCTCAGCGGGAATTACAGTACTGCTTTTCAATTCTTGTTTTCGTTTGAAGACAAACACACACACATATACGTGTTTTTGTTTTTTGTTTTTTTTTTAGACGGAAAAGATGCGTGTGTGCGCGCGCACGGGCGTGAGTGTGTGCGTGCAGCCTTGCGAAATCGTGTGAGCACAAAGATCGGAAGCTTCCAAGCAGTTCCATCTTCCCAATTACACTAACAAGGTTGGGGTCAACCCGTGGTATGGTTTTAAGGTACTTCTCAAGTACGCCCGCTTGCTAGGGTCCCTAGGCGGATATTGTCAAGATGTCAACTCCTTGACAAATCAAATCCATGTTGCAATTTAAACCCAGTTATCTATTATTACAGGAAGCTAATGTTGTAAGCACTCAGTTGGTGTCCATTATATATATATATATATATATATATATATATATATATATATATATATATATAATAAAATGTCTTAAACACGAAGATTCCATATATATATATATATATATATATATCTGTGTGTGTGTGTGTGTGTGTGTGTGTGTGTGTGTGTGTGTGTGCGTGGGTTGAAATATACAAAAATCAAACGGTAGTGGATACATCAGTACGAAGCCTGTTACCAGCTCATTTACAAGGTTTGGGGCTGAAATTTCCTCTTATCATGGAGATACAATGTGCTTCATAAATATCTTTACAATTACAATTAGTTTTGTTCTACAAACTGTTTACAAATAAGTGATATATTTGTAAACAATCCAATTATACATTGCTTGGCTCTAGCTGTAGATTCGTAATTGCAGATTAATTTCAAAGGAAGACTCAATTTCAGTCAAACATCAAGTGCTCAAAATACAGTAAATGTTAGGATATAAAGATAGATTAGATTAGATTAGATAGATAGATAGTTAGATAGATAGATAGATTTAGTTGAACACCAGCGAAAGTTCCTTGTTAAGGATTCTTATTAATTTAATACTTTGGTTTTCTCGATTATTTTTTGAATTTGATTCATATATGAAAATATATTTTCCTATATCTGTGTACTTTGGACATGTTAACTATTAGCAAAAACTTTCGCTATTTGTTGCCAGTTTCGTTTTTAAATATCGTGTTTCGAATGTTCACTTTTAAATGTCGCGTTTCTTGCATTCACATGAAAGTGCGTGTCATTTTTTTTTTTTTTTTGGAATGGAACATGTTAGAGAGGTTTATTGTAATGTTTTTGATATTGGGTTTGCATTTAGCCCAAAAGTATAAACAAAAATCGCTGCCTAAAATACACCCCATCTATGCATACATATATATATATATATATATATATATATATATATATATATATATATGTCTATATATACATATATGCATAGATGGGGTGTATTTATATATTTTTTTGTTTATACTTGTATATATATATATATATATATATATATATATATATATATATATATATATATATATATATATATATATATATATATATATATATATATATATATATATATATATATATATATATATATATATATTTGTTTATATATATATATATATATATATATATATATATATATATATATATATATATATGTATATGTGTGTGATGTGGGTGTGGTTGTGAGAAGAGATTATTTTGTTTATGGTATATCAGCATATTTATTATAAATATTTTAAATGGTGTTCTGTCAGTGCAAATTGTAAACTTCTCAGTCATGTTTTATTCTGTTTCATCTTATACATACAGTGAGAGAGAATTTATATATATATATAAATATATAATATATATATATATATATATATATTTTTGCAATTCCCGTATTTTCGGATTTTATAGTAGGTTTCAATTACAAGGTCCATTTCTTAATTCGGGAGACAAAATTGAGGATAAAAATACCTTCCCAAAGATCATGTTTTATTAATGTTTCATCTTATACATACATACATACATATATATATATATATATATATATATATATATATATATATATATATATATATATATATATATATAGGTGAATGTATTTAACGTTATCGTTTAAATAGGTAATTTTCAGGAACCGACACCAGAACATACGATTTGATTATAGTGGTGAAGGTTTCTGCATGCAGGACCGTCCTATTTTTTGAAGGGACGATTACAGAGACCTGCATCGAGATGAAAAACGAATGAATGAACTAATGATAATTTAATTTTAATTACAAAATTAAATTCGGCATTTAGCCCGTAAAACTGGTGATTCATTTTGAAACATGGTTTAGAACTCTGTAGCGAAAAAGAAAGCATTTTAAATCAATTAATTTATAATTTTTAATGCTCTGTAAATTTACATTGAGCCCTATTTTGCAAAAAATAAAATATCTATAAGAACACCGGATTATATATCTTACTGTTCTTTCTTTATATATATATATATATATATATATATATATATATATATATATATATATATATATATATATATATGTATATGTTATAGTGATATGTATCTATCTATTTGTAGTACTTGTATTAATTTAGATAATTGTGTGTGCAGAACAGAGATTCAAGAGGGAGAGATGCAGTCATAAAAATGTTGACACGTATTAATAGAAAAATATTTTGTGTCAGTTTTAAAGTTTGGTAAAGAATTATTTTTTTTCGTGAACAGCTTTCTAATAAGTTGTCGATATTTTTTAACTTCATGTCTCTCACTCACTCGCCATATATATAGATAGGGCATCTTGAGGTGATGTAATGGTTAAGCAAGCTTGTCTTGCTAGAACAATTACAACTGAGTAGTGAGTTCGATCCTCACTGGGTTCTGCATACTTTCGGCCCTGTGCCACATCTGAGCTACGCTTGGAAAATCATTATATATATATATATATATATATAGTTATAGTTATAGTTAGATAGACATGCATGGGTGTATGTGAAGTGTTTTTTGCATGTGTGCATGCTTGCGTATTTTTGACATTTCGTCTCCTACACTTAGCTTTTCTGTGAGGGTATGTGAATATGCATATGAACGTGCGTGTCTACGTGCATTTTAAGCACTTGCACGCGCGTGTATGTGGGTGTGTGCATGCTTGTGCTTGTCTGTCGCGCGATATAATATGCTACCATTAATTATATATTATTGGTCAGTCTGATTGAGAAAACTCGTTCGTACCCCAGAGGTCGATCTTGAAGGGAAAGAAATGCAGGATCATCTCCCTGCCCCTACCTGTCTCTCAATCACTCTCTCTCCCCGCGTTCGCGTTTTAACACACACACACACACATACACGCAAACACACACACACATATATATATATATATGATCAGTCTTCAGTGCCGATCATCATACTGAGTTTTTGACAAGACCAATGTCAGCGTAACACTTCCTATATTCTTGCATTATATATAAATACATATCGTAAAATAAGTATAATTTTACAAATATACATGCGTGTGTGTGTGTGATTATTAATACTTTCCCTGAGTCTATAACGCATCAATGAATATGTAGCCTATGTCACAACCGGTCGACTGAAGGTTTCCTCTCTTGCTGTCGACTTCTTTCTCTCGCACACCCCTTACACGTCGAGTCAGAATTTTTCTCCCTACGCAATCCCAATTTGAGTCGCTACTGGCTGGTTTGTTCAGAATCATACATATCACGAAGAAAAGCATGCAACTTGCCCTTATCTATGTGTGTGTGTGTGTGTGTGTGTGTGTGTGTGTGTGTGTGTGTGTGTGTGCGGATTTATGGGCTAATGTGTAAACGTAAATACACATGTTTAATATTTATGTAGCAATGTGCATATTCATGATTTAACGTTTACATACAAGGAGGACATGTATTCCTATTTTTTTCTGAAATAAAAAAAATATATATTTATTAGTAAGTTAGGAGATGTAAATACGATGTATAGATATATCCAATGTGGTAATGTGTGGTTCTACACCACTGACTCTCTCTCTCTCTCTCTCTCTCTCTCTCTCTC
>CAHIKZ030000746.1:2330000-2337500 GCA_903632075.3 Acanthosepion pharaonis | reverse complement strand
ACAAAATACATTCCATGAACTGGACAATAATGGGTTCTTTTTGATTCTCCTCCTAAATAACCATATGAGAATACACACACGCACGTACGCACACGCACACATACACACACGCACACACATACAAATATGTATATAAAGAGAGAGAGAGAGAGAGAGAGAGAGAGAGAGAGAGAGAGAGAAAATTTCAAACATAATATTAATGGACACTTCTGTATTTAAAATAGACAACCTATTATATATATATATATATATATATATATATATATATATATATATATATATATATATATTTTACTTGTTAATTTTCAAATATAGAGGTAATTATTTATTAAATTATAAATAGGAATTAACCACTATAATTATGTTTGAAATAATAAATTGGTGGATTAAAATTCCATTAATTTATATTATATATATATATATATATATATATATATATATATATATATATATATATATATATATATATATATAATAAACAAATATTTTACATTTTATTATCACAACAAATTTCATACCGAAGAAATTTTCAAGTGCTGGAATTATTATTTTTATTTACCCATTCTTTTATATATGTATATATATATATATATATATATATGTGTGTGTGTGTGTGTGTGTGTGTGTGTTAATAAATTCTCTTAAATTATTAATATATGTATGCATATATATGCATATTCAAATATATACTTTATATATATATATTTAAATATGTACATATGATATATATATATATATATATATATATATATATATATATATATATATATATATATATATATATAAAATAAAACTAGTTCTTTTCTTTAGCAGCTTGTGGAAAGGTAATTTTTAACAAATTCTCTTTTTATACGTTATATATTGCTCACATCTATAGAAGCTTTGTTTTGTAGCTGCAGACACCCATTCGTGTTTGTGTATGTATACATTGTGCATATATATATATATATATATATATATATATATATATATATATATATATATATATATATATATATATATATCCATATACATATACTGGCTTTCAATAGATCCGAACGGTCGTTAAAACCGCCTCTTCTTGAGCTACTTCCCAAACTGTGATCAAAATCCAAATCTATGATAGAAATACCCGTTTTGATCGACTAGAGGACTTTTCAGCACCCACTTGTATATTTCCATTTATTACACTCAAATCATTCATTTTTATTTATCTATTTATTTATTTAAGTTTTTTTTTTTATTTTTTTATTTTTTTTTTTTTTTTTTAATTTCTAGTTTTATATCCTATATTTGCCTTTTTGGGAGCAAATAAAGTATATATCGCTTCTAAAATGATTTTTTTTTTTCACCTGGCATCGAAATAGTTCTGTATGTAAAAATAAAACGTAGAGGACGCATAGCTAGATAGGGAGATGCATCAATAGACACACAGACAGATACTTCGATAGATACAATGAGAAAGATTACAGTTCAATCGTATATTTAAATATACAAAGGTAAAAATTCTGTATTTTGACACAGTTTTATACTGAATTTTAATATGAAATTTCCATGTTGTAATCTTCGATCTTAGTGAATCTATAAAGAAGATTTGGGTTAAGCATATTGACTACTCAGGGGAGAATGAAACATTTGTTATGTAAAATAAAATCTTTTTCATCATTTGGCTGTCTACTTATTAATTTACCTATCTAGCTATAAATTCATTGATGAAGGCCCATATAATAAAGGACTAAGTAAATATACACACCCACCCACACAATATATGTGTGTAAAAAATGTACTTATATATATAGATGTTGCACAACGACTGTAATATATCTTTTTTCGGTGTGTTTGTAGGTATCAAACACATATTACACAGGTAAATATATCCCAAAGAAATGATTTCATTCTCAATTTTTCATTAAATTTTGTTTCTGTGTGACATTTTTTCGTATGAAAAATATTGAGAATTTTGGTTTTCATTTGGAATATTTGACAACAAAATGAATTTCAGAATTTTGTAGTTTTAAATTCAATTTGAACGCTCAATTTTGGGATTGGTTGCAAGAGCCGAACGAAAGAACCGCCAAATTTGAAATTTAAAGAAAAAAAACAGTTTCTTAAATTTTTAATTTAGATTTAAATTCGAATTAGAGTTTGAATTTTGGGCTTTATAAATAAACTTCAGCATAGATTTGTCAAAAATAAAATTTACCTAATAAAGCTACCCGATGTTATGTAAGACACGTCCTATTTATGTAAGACACGTCCTATTTATGTAAGACACGTCCTATTTATATAAGACATGTCCTATTTAATTGTCTCAGTGCGTCATATAGTTATTTCTTTTTATTTATTTGCTTGGACACTGGTGTAATTGTTAGCAAGTTTGTCTTGCTAAATCAATTACGACAGACTAGTGAGTACGATTCTCACTGGCTACTTCATAATTTTGGCCTTGTGCCACATTGAAAAAAGCTTAGAAAAACATTTAGGCATACCGACGTGGTGCAATGGTTAGCAAGCTTGTCTCGCTAGATCAATGATGACTGAATAGTGGGTTCGATCGTCACTAGATACCCCATACCTTCGGCCTTGTGGCGCATCTAAGCTATGCTTAGAAAATCGACATAGTCTTAAGAAATCTACATATGCGATAAAATGGTATTGTCGGTATGTTATGATATTGGATGTTGACAATGCATTGAGGTTAGCGTCACAGAAAATATTTTGGTCGTGTCGAGTTCAAATTCCAGCAGTTACTTTCGCACAAATGAACTTTAAAAGGCATGAATCCATTACCCCTCGACAACTATCGGGCTTTCTAACCTTGATGGGCAACCAGCCTAGGAGAAGAACAACTTTGAAATCCATCCCGTAAAAACGTACTTACAACGTAAACCACTGAAGCAATCATCTAAAGTGTTGAAACTGTCGCTCTATACTCCCCAGGGGAGTTTACAATGTTAAAAATAACACAAGTTATAGGATAATTTTTATTTGTTTTATTTCCAAGAGATGCCATTAAAAAATATCAACATTGATTACGTCCCTTTGTATATTGCTTACTCCCGTTTACTTCCAAGCTAAAAGTCGTTCGTGATAGAAAATTGTTTTTTATTTGATCAGTTAAACCATAAACCAAAGAAATCGTTTGCAATACATGAATATGCAAATTAGTTAAAGCCATTAAACGAGAATAGCTAAGTGGGCAAGATATAAGACACATGTGTTAGATATAAGCATTTATTTGATATTAGTTTTACGTAATATTCAAACACACGTAAACGGCCAACTGATCAACTGATGAATTGATCTAAGGGAATTACTATTATATTTTAATGATTTTTAATTAGAACTCATATATATATATATATATATATATATATATATATATATATATATATATGAATGAGAGAAAGAACAGATGAAGTAAAATTTCGCTGTTCGTAGCATTTACTATTAAAAAAGAGCTCAATACAAAGTGGAGCAATATATTATTATTATTATTTTATTATAAGATATTATAACAAACAAAAAAAAAGATATCAAATCTATTTTTAATTCTGACCTTGTGTTTTCTCACCCTGACCTTTCACAAAAGAGGGAACATTTTGCTTTTGAAATTTTCTTAAAAAATTATTTCGACGACCTGAAGAAGCACAACATAGCGTAAACACATGGAAGCAATTGTGTAGCGATTTAAACATATTTTTGTTATAACATCTTGCAATAAACTATTATATATATATATATATATATATATATATGCTTATATACACACACACACATATATATATATATTTATATATATATATATACACACACATATATATATATATACACACACACACACACACACATATATATACACACACACACACACACACACACACACACACACATATATATATATATATATATAATAAATTTTCAGATAAAGTATGTCTGTAAAAATACACAAGGAATATGGTTAAAAGGAAAAGTTAACTTAAGCCAAGGCGTTTCGATCCCTGCAATATTTTATCAAATCAACATGGTGTAATGGTTAGCAAACTTTTCTTGCTGTATTAATTAAGACTGAATAGTGAGTTCGATCCTCACTGCTCGCCTTTGTCATGATAAATGCATTTTCCTTGTTAATGTCACACGGAGTACGAAACACGTTCGCTAAGTTAACTTTACCTATATATGAGAAAAGAACAAAATCCTAACGTAAATATATAGCAGTTCGGTTTTAGTAATATATTTATATGACTTTTTTTTTTATAATCGGGGTTTGAATTTAAAGTTCTTATTAATTGATGCATAGCTCGTTTTTCTTGACTTTTCAAAAGTAATTCAAAATGTTTAAGGTTTGTAATTAATTTCCTCTATTACAAAAGTAAAAAAAATAATTTCCATATATTTTCCTAAAATTAAATCAGATATAATTTTTATTTAATACCGTTCTTTTCGTTGTTATCTTTTGACTGCTAATAGGAAAATGTTTTGCTTATTTCCTTTATATACGGATAACATTTCCGACCTCACATTCCAAAATTTGTCAAGGTAATTAACATTTTTAGAAATTGTAGTTAATGAAGTAAAAAAAGGCGGTGAACATAAGTAATGGCTTGAAATGATTTTTATTCCATTTTATCAAATTTGGTATACATTTTGACACGAACAAATGAATTATGTACATATTTGAAGGTTTTCATTCTCTGATAAAATATATACATGAAGATAAAGACTACCTTCAAGAGGAAAGGAATGTTAAATGTGTTAAATAAATGCATGTTTAATATATATATATATATATATATATATATATATATATATATATATATATATATATATATATATATATATATATATATATATATATATAATATATATATATATATATATATATATATATATATATATATATATATATATATATATATATATATATATATATATATATACAAAAAACCAAAACGACAAATTAAAGCTGAAGAAAAGCACGCAACTTAACAATATAGGTATATCTACATACACTCTTTCTCTCCCTCTCCTATCTATCTATCTATTTATCTATCTATCTATCATCTATCTATCTATCTCTTTATGTATATATATATATATATATATATATATATATATATATATATATATATATATATATATATATATATATATATATATATATATATATATATATATAGTGTGTGTGTGTGAGAGTGAGAGAGGGCTGATTTCCCTTGTAATATTCATATATACATAAGGTGCGAGTACACGATCACATACTAATACACACATGCACAGTCATGCTCGCAAAATCAGTTGCGCACACACGCACGCACGCACGCACAAACACAAACAGAGAAACACATACACCCTCACGCACTAAAGTCTATAGAAGCTGATCGGCCATCGTTTTATCTTACACGGGCAACTGCAAAAAATTCGCAACAGTGAAATAGATTTACGTACATCTGGCTTTTAAACAAAAAGAAATGGCTTCTCTACCTCTGATACAACTGCAAAAACACACACTCAGACACGTACGCACACACACACACGCACACACAAGTATACAAAGAGCAGTAAACACATATTTCTTCGTAATCAAATAAAAATATGTAAGACCTGAGATGTCTATCCATTTGTTTATCTACAATTAGACTTTTATTAATTCATAACAGATAATGGCCCGGAATTGTTAATGGGTGAGTAAGGTTTCAATTCCAGCCGGGTTCATAATATTCATTTAACAATATAGGTATATATCTACATACACTCTCTCTCTCCCTCTCCTATCTATCTATCTATCTATCTATCTCTCTTTATGTATATATATATATAATAACTTACCTTGGGGTAAGTTATGAAAGCACCCCTTCTCCACTCCTACTAGCTATGAGCTAATTAGTAAAATTTAGTTAATTAGTAAAATTTCTATCACTAAATCATTATTATCTCAAAAAATAAAAAAAAATAAAATAAAATTCTTACGAGCTAACGATATTTTCTGGCTTTAAATAACCTGATAAGCCGGAGCAAAAAAATCAATCAAATGTGTATTTCCAACGGATGCCAGTCGTTAGAGTTCGATCCTTTTATAAAAAAACGAAAAAACAAAAAACCCTCGGAAATGCAATGATTTTTTTTTTCTTCTTTCGACTATTTCTCGTCTCTGCCATTTTATTTAATTCTCTCTGTTCTAGTCTAATTCCAGTTGGGTATATTCATTTTAAATATTTAACCTCCTTGGAATTTTTAATAATTTGATTGAATTCATTTTTTTTTTTTTTGTTTTTACGGCTTATCAAACCTTTGCAAGTTATTTAAAGCAAGATTTATTTTTTGAATAATGGTATCCATTCTAATAACGCAGTATACTGAAAAGTTTCAGAGTCGAACAATAAGTGATTTCCCCTCAAATATATGTTATTTTACCGTTCGGACATATTTTGCAACTTCGGCCAAGCCGGGAACTCTTCAATACACACATGGGCATCCATCCAGCCATCAATGCATTCATCCATATATATATATTATATGTATGTACGTATGTTCGTTATATATATATATATATATATATATATATATATATATATATATATATATATATATATATATATATATGTGTGTGTGTGTGTGTGTGTGAGTGTATGTGTATATATATATATATATATATATATATATACGTGTATATGTATATATATGTGTGTGTGTGTGTGTGTGTGTGTTTTTTTGTGAGTGGCCTTGTGCCGCAATTGTTTCAATTATATGTGTATGTCTTTGTGTATAATATATATATATATATATATATATATATATATATATATATATATATATATATATATATATGAGGTTTCAAAATTTTAAATCTATGCATGTATATGAAGAGGTACTGTAAATATCAGGATTCGATCAATTGGCAAAAACCTATCGAAATGAGCGAATAAGACATTTTTGTGGGGTTATATTATTTGGTGCACAGGGTGTAAGCTTATCAGCGCCTAATAACACGTAAAATTATCTGAATTCCTTATATAAGTCTACATATACATTTTAAAGTATACAACAAACCTATTGTTCCCCAGAAAAATACGTGTCTTTTAACTATATGTTTCAAATGGTTAGCCCGAACCTTCCAAAATAGAAAAAATTGAATTATTTCTATTCGTATGTATGTATGTATGTATGTTTGCGTGTATCTATCTATCTAACTATCTATATATCTATCTATCTGTGTTTATATGTGTATTTAGAGGAGAAAAATATTTCATATATATATATATATATATATATATATATATATATATATATATATATATTAAAAGGAATATACATATCTTAAATTGAAACATAAATAAAGAAAATATATATATTTAAGAAATATGCATAATACCTTACATTGATCGCTCGCTCGTACATCTATCTATATTAAAACATTTGTACATATATATATATATATATATGTGTGTGTGTGTGTGTGTGTGTGTGTGTGCTTGGTTGTGTGTGAGTGTGTATGCACGCGTGTGCGTGCATACAGTGTTT
>CAHIKZ030000746.1:2300000-2305000 GCA_903632075.3 Acanthosepion pharaonis | reverse complement strand
TGCAATTGGTGTTTAGTCCTTTCTTCTCGCTTTCCTTCACTACCTTCTGTAGGAGTTGTTTTAGTTGGTTTTCTGTTAACAAAATGTCAGCTTATTTGTTTTCATTAAAAAAATACAATAACATAATCATTCCATTCCTTGTTTGTTAAAGGATATAATATTATATATATATATATATATATATATATATATTTAAATTTCTAAGATGTTAAAATTGAAGTTAAATTAAGACCTGTACCAGGAAGAATAACGACATCTTGTCGGTGAGTTGTCCGCCTGAGCACCCCGACTGCATGAATTTAACAGTGCAATTAGGTATGTGATGTTCACGTAGTTGTGTTGAAATTAAGTAGTCGGCTGCCCGAAAAGTATCTTCTCGTTGAGGAAGATTCACCTATTATTCTATATTCTGTAACAAAATAAAAAGTGGTGGGAGAGTATTTATGTTCCTTCCTTTTATAGTCATGAATAGAACGACGCACAGTAGGCGTCCACAGACCCCAGATTTCAGATCCGTTAAAAAAGAAATCAAAAACATTGACAAGAACAAGAAAAACCGACTTTAAGAATGTCACGACAAACCTTTGAGAAAAATTAAAAGGGTTTTCAGCAAGAAATGAGGATTGACGAACAAGAAAATATTTGAAGAAACTGGGGTTTCGAATGAAAGCAGAGAAAAGGCGGAGAATATTAAGAACAATGGCTTAAGTTATGGAAACAACCAAAATACCATATTCAAGAATTTAAAGGGAAACATATAAATTGGGCAATGGATACCTGAGAACTTATATCACAAGTGCATTGCTTAGAGATGAATGTAGAGCTACATTGGATTGACCTGATATCACATCTAGAGGCTAGGTCCTTCATGGAAATAGATAACGAACACGGCTTCTAAGGTAGAAGATGGAATTTTGGATTAATTTATAAGCAGTGAAATTATAGGTTCCTTTAAAGTTAATGATGGTGTAAGGATAGATAGAAAATTATAAAATTATAAGACGAGTAAGTGGTACAGTTTGATACCAAGAAAAATGAGGCTAACATGTCTATTCCTGATGAATGACAGAGGGCACAACGGTCGAAACATGATGGTAACAAAAACAAAGATAAGTACAATACTCTGTGTGTAAATAATGCAAATAATAAAATTCTTTTTCGCGTTCTTTAAAGCTGATTGTTGTTTACGTTGTGCAAAAAAGAACTTAAAAGGCACTAAATTAATGGAATGAACTTTCCACATATTCAGCCAACAGAAAACAAGTGCACCGTCATTATAGACGTTTCGGAGAAAAGAAAGCAATCTTCAAACACATTTTTGAAAGCGATATAACAAGATTCAAGGTAGAACAATGAATATAATCAATGAATCAAAGATTGATGAAACATATAGAATGTCAACAAGGCAATAGAATGTTTTTGCGGTCTTTATCTTTGGCATTAAATATTTCGTAGATAGTCGACACACCGAAAACAAATATTATCAGTAATATTAAATATATATATATATATATATATATATATATATATATATATATATATATGATTAGCGAGAAATCAAACGGAACGGGTTTTTACTAATAATTCCACCTACAAGCAGGACTCTAACCACCCCAAGAATTAATGTTGGGTAGTCTCCACCATCCTCTATTTATTTCTCGCATCCGCTGATGAAGAACACAGGCATGTTCGAAAATTCAGAACTTTGAACCTTAATATCCGCGCTTCATTTCCGCCGCGTGATTATATATATATATATATATATATATATATATATATATATATATATATATATATATATATAGGCATATGTATATATATAGTATACCCTGAAAACTAAAATGCACACACTCATGTATATGTGCACCTCGACCTGGTGTATTGATTAGCAAGCTCGTCTCGCTACAATAATTACGACTGGGTTGTGAGTTTGATTCTCACTGGGTTGTCCATATTTTTGTCCTTGTGCCACATCCCTTTATATATATATATATATATATATATATATATATATCCTGAAATCTTTGCATAATAAAATCTGACATTACATATATATATATATATATATATATATATATATATATATATATATATATATACCTCGTTTTATTCGCAAGTTTAATGCGTCAGCATTAGTGGTCATAAAGTATTTCTGGTATTTATTTTCGGTAGATTCCGCTAAAAAAGATATTTGTATGTGATACTGTTAAAAATTATTAAAAATAAATGATTTTAAATATTTTTAAATTGCCCAAACTATGTTTTCAAAATTAGTATTACTACTACTAATTGCTGTTAATAATACTAATGATCATAGATTATGAAGGCATTTGGACTGCTTTAAATACTGATAAAAAGCATTGTAAAAAGGTTCGGAGCATTAAAATCTTTAGATGTATTAAAACCATCCAGATATGAACATTATTAAATCGGCTCAAATACTGTTTCGATTGTTGAATTGCTAACGAGCTTTGCTTTTCTTTTATCTTTAATTCTATCAGTTGCCTGTGATATGATTTCTGATCGGCCACAAAACAGCCACAACAACAAAAACAAAATAATAATAATAATAAATGCTCTTCCCAATCGAAATTCAAAATAACATTGGATTTTCCCTTTTCCGGTAATCCACAGAGTAAATCGGAACGAAGTCGGAAACGGTGTATAATATCTCGACCTTTCCAGGAAACTCTGCAATATGCGGGTCAAGAAAAGTGACAGTAGTTCCAGTTGTTATCAGAGCACTGGGAATGGTCTCGAAATGCCGAACATAAAAGGAGCTGGGAAATTAGGAGAAGACAAAGAAGAGCATGACGAAAAAAAAAGTAAAAAGAGGGTTGAAGTTTTACTTATTCTCACTCGGTCTTCAGGGAGAGAGAGAAAGAGAGAGAGAGAGAGAAAAAAAAACACCGTTTGCAATAGGTTTGATCATGCAATAAAAATAATAATAAGAAATTATAGCAGATATGGGATACAATAAACACTTTCAATTCCTCTATCGATTACATAACTATCTTTCATGCACGCATATAACAGTTGAGATTCATAAAAGTTTCACTCTCCCCAATCTTTCATTTTAGCCTTTTACGCTTGTATATATATATATATATATATATATATATATATATATATATATATATATATATATACACCCTCTTAAACTCTCATAGGAAGTCGAAATTGTTTGAATGGTGACGGAAAGGAGGCTTGGCAATGGACAATCGCTGCTAATGGCCACCATGTATAGGAGATTGGGGAGAGCTATAGTCGCTCTTACTCTCTGATATGTACAGGCTGGTCCGAAAGTCTTGTCACTCACATATAATAATTTTCTGATGGCATGACAATCTTGTCACCCCTCTATAATATAATTTTCTATTTCAACGTTCTGTGTGATATTATCAAGGAGAATTCTACATGAATTATACCAGAATATCCATCAGCTGAAGGATGCCGTTCGGAGAGTCTTTGCAACAATCGACAAAGCACATCTTCGTAAAATACCACACAGGACATGACGCCGCATCATTTTATACCACAAAAATGATGGTGTTCATACAGACCTTCTCGATCTGTGATAGAGTCAGTGAATAAACTGAATCCAGTACATGTGCTTTGTATTACTGTATTGCTTGTATACATATACATATATATATAAAGAGACAACAGAGGCAGAGAGATTTTCTTATATCGCCCTATATTTGTAAAACGTGTTGAAATAACGAGACGTTCTTTTTCTATGTGCCCCCGCCTTCAAGGACGTGAACGAACATATCTCTCCCCAGTTTCGTATTCCCTGTGGCCATTAGCAGCGTTACCTCCCTTTGTCAGGCCTTCGTTTCGCCACCATTTAAAACAAGCCCGACTTCCGATAACACCCTTACTCTGGCTATACCCCGTGAGAGTTAAGTTTTCCAACCCTAATTTATTCATCTGGTATTCAAGTAATTTCTAAGGTCGTTTTCTAATTTTGATTAGCATTACCATTTTCATTAAGATGTTCCTCGTTGCTTGCTCGCTGCGTCCATGGAATATTCATTATTCTTCTGCAGAAACAGATTTCAGTTGCCGCCAGTTTTCTATTTATTTATTTCTAATGATTTTTTTTCTTTTTTGATCAACCCCCAGGTCAGGTTGAGATGCAAAGTCTTTTTAATGTGAGGAGCCCGAGCGCGTACACCCGGGCTAGAAACAAAAATTGCTCGAGCCCCCGCATTCGTTGGTTACGCCGCTGGCCTCTGTGGTACAATGAGAGGGCCGCTGTTCCCCCAGGCTGGACTCTTCTCAGTATAATTTTCCTCAGTTACGACTCTGTCCTTTGAAGGAGTCGCCCCTACTGCATAGTATTTGTTTATTTTTTGGAATGCAAGATATTACCTTATACATATAGAAATCAACACACACACACACACGAATACAAACAAACAAAGAAACACACACACACAAACATATATATATATATATATATATTATGAAAAGGTCTCAGTCCGACAATTATTATAATATATTTTTTGTTTATACATTATTTTTATAGATACAAATATTTAAGTAAATGCTCTGTTTATATAAATTATTAACAACATTTACCGGCCTGAAGGTCCAAGAAATCTCAAAGAAAAATATGTGTCCTCTGACAGGAATTGAACCTGTATCCTACATTTTGTTTAATTACAGTTTAAAAACAGTAATTTAACATTGCTAATCAGACGCTTCCTCTGTAGCCTAATAGTATAGCACGTCAGGCTATATGACTGTTTCTTCTAGGATACAGGTTCGTTACTTCTCGAAGAAAATATTTTTCTTTGAGATTTTTCGGACATTAGGGCCGGTAAATGTTGTTATGCAGTTTATGATAAGCAGTGCATTTATTTAAATATTTGTATATGTGAAAATACCGCATAAACAAAAAACACATATATATGGATATACAGATGAAATAATGTGTTGTAGTTTGTGTCACAAAAATTAAAATGCACTTAGCAGCAAATATCTGCGTTGAA
>CAHIKZ030000746.1:2285000-2290000 GCA_903632075.3 Acanthosepion pharaonis | reverse complement strand
TTGATAATCATGTTGAAGAACAATCGATGAAGAAGGAGAAGAAGTCGAAAGGAAGGAAATAAAAAATGAAAAATAAAGAAAAGGAGAGAGGAGGAGAAAATAAGAGAAGAAGAAGAAGAAGAAGAAAAAGAAGAAGAAGAAGAAGAAGAAGAAGAAGAAGAAGAAGAAATAGATGTTGATAATCACGTTGAAGAACAATCGATGAAGAAGGAGAAGAAGTCGAAAGGAAGGAAATAAAAAATGAAAAATAAAGAAAAGGAGAGAGGAGAAGAAGAAGAAGAAGAAGAAGAAGAAGAAGAAGAAGAAGAAGAAGAAGAAGAAGAAGAAGAAAAAGAATGGAGGAAACAGGGTATAACAAGAAGTAAGAAAATGAAAGAAACTAGAAAAAGACAAAAAGAAAAAACGTGTCAAGAAAAGGAAAGGATAAAAGTATTTATGTATATCCGAAGGAAATTTGAAAGTAAAAAAATACAAAAGAATAATAAAAATAATAATGCGATATGAGGTGGGGTTAGCGAATAAAAAATGGATGCCTTGCAAATATGGAAAATCTGTAGACCAAAAAATATATGGTGAGACAAAAAGGAAGATAAGATTGGTAAGAATTTGGAATAGGTCGTCGGGCGAGCAAGGGCTCTATAAGGGTCGTGGCTACGATAAGTGAGATAGATTTTGGTGCTAAAGACAAGGGAAAAAAATAAAGAAAAGATGGAGGGTGGGTCGGAGACTGTAATGATGATGTTGGAAGTAATAATAGTGGCCGTGTTCTATGTATGCTTTTTACGATGGTGATGATCGCAGTTGTGTTTTTTTTTTTCTTTTTTTTGTTCTTTTATATACTGTTGATGATGATTGTGTCTGACGATGGTGATTATGATGACAGGATAAGGAAGAGAAAAAGGTGTAAGGAATTGGCGAAGGAAGCAGATGGTTGCGTGCAGGGTGGGTAAAGAAGGAAAATAAAGCGAATATAGAGAAGAAAGAATGGTTTGACGGGCGGGCGGGTGTACGGAAGCAAAGGAAATAATGCGGAACAATAAAACGAATGAAAACGAGTGATCGAGAAAGAATCTGAAATTAAGAATGTATGACCGAATGAGATAGAGAGGGTGTATAGAGGAGAGAGAGAGAGGGGGGTACTGATAAGAGAGGGGGAGAGGGGTGTACTGAGAAGAATGTTAAAAAGAAAAGAGAGAAAAATATTCGGTTAAAAAAACAAGAACAGTGTAAAAGAAGCTCAAGAAAGAAATGAAAGGGAAGAGATAAGAAAGATTGATTAAAAGAAGAAAATGATAAAAAGAAAACGAAAAAAATAACAAACTTAGGAACAAATTAATGAAGACAAATGTCGAAAAAAAAATTATAAAGATGTAGGAATGGAATATGAAAGACAGAAAAAGAAAAAGAAAGAAAAACAAGCAAACTGAACAAGAACGAAGAAAGAAAACGCCGTGAAAAAAAAAAAAGAAAAATATTGACAGAATTAATGACAGAAAAAAAATATCATATTTTAAAGGACTCAAAGAACGATAATCCAGAATAAAGAGACGGAGTTTGAGAAAGAAAATGGTAAAGTGATAATGATGAAGAATGAAGAAGGAAGATGAATTCTAAAGTAAATAAAGTTTATGGAAGAAATATTTGCCGAATGGACTGGACTGAAGAAAGAAAGAAAGAAAGAAAGAAAGAACGAAAGAACGAAAGAAAGAAAGAAAGAACGAAAGAACGAAAGGAAGAAAGAAAGAAAAAGAAAGAAAGAAAAAATGATGAAAAAAAAAATGAAAAAATAAAGAAAGAAAGGAGGTGGCCGAGAAGAGCCATAGATTAGAAGATGAGGGAGAAAACGAAAGTAAAAATGAAGAATAAAAAACGAAAAATTAAATTTAATCTCCAAGTAATTTAAAAACAAACATGGTTAAAAAAAAAAGAAGAAAGAAACAATGAATGGATGAAAGAAAACAGAATGACTAAAAGAAAGAAAGAAAGGAAGGGAAGGAAAGAAAGAAAGAATGGAATAAAAATAAATAAAAAGGATAAAAAATTGCGTTTAAAAAAGAAAGAAATGAAGGGGGAAGTAAGAGGTGAAGGAGAATAGATTAGGAGAGGATTAAAAAATAAAGAGAAAATTGAAGAAGAATAAATAAAAAAAATTATCTGTATGGTATTTCAAAATATCTATATGGTATTTGAAAAAAGCAGAGGAAAGAAAGAAAAAAGAAAGAAAGAAAAGAAGAAAAAGAAAGAAAAAAACAATGAAAAAAGAACGAGCTAAAAAATAAAAAAAGAAAGAAAACAATGAAAAAAGTTAAAACGATAAAAAAGAAAGAGTTAAAAAATAAAAACGAAAGAAAGAAAGTGGGGAAGAAAGGAAAGAATTAATAGAAGAGGGTGGAGAAGGCGAGCATAGATGAGAAGATTAAGAAAATGAAGAAGAAAACAAATATAAATAACAAGAAATTATATAAATATAAAAGAGATTTAAAAGGGAAAATGAAAAAGAAAGAAAGAAAGAAAGAAAGAAAGAAAGAAAAAGAAAAAAGAAAAAAGAAAAAGAAAAAAGAAAAAGAAAGGAAAATGGAGGTGGAGGTGATGGAGAACAGCACAGATTGGGAGAAAGAAGAAAAAGAAATTAACGAAAGCTTTAAAGAAACACTTCTGGGATTAGAAAAGGAGCATATGTAAAAAAAAAAAAAAAATAGAAAGAAAAATTGAAGGAAAAGAACCAAGGAAAGAAATGTGAAGGATGGGGAGAAGAGCAGAGCTACGATGTGGCGGAAGAAAAGATAAAGAAAGAAACAATGAAAAGTTTATAAAAATCTACAAAAGATTTTGAAAAAAAAAAAGAAAGAAAGAATGAATGAATGAATAAAAGAAAGAAAGAAAGGAAGAAAGTAAAGAAGGAAGGAAGGAAAAAGCGAAAGAAAGAAAAAAGAGAATATGTAAACGACTAATGGAAAAACGAGGAAGAAAATTAAGACAACGAAAAAAGAAAATGGACGTTAAAAAAAAGGAAGAGTTGACAGTGAAGGAAAAAAAAAGGTGAATGAAGGTTAAACTAAATGAAGAAGATGGCGGCGGTGGCGATGAAAGTGTCAAAGAATAGGACAAAGAAGAAGACTAAGAACTTGGGGTGGGGTCTCTTCCATCTGGGATGCATCATTAATCATTGCGATCTAATTTCTCTTCAGGCTGTTTGGCTGGGTTCCAGCTCCTTGCAATCTCAACCTTTTTCTTCCACCCACCCGTCACATTTTATTTTATTTTATTTTTATTTGGTCATTTTTATTTTGTTTTACTTATATACCTAGATATGTCTGTGTGTGTATGTGAGAGAGACACACACACACAAATAGAGAGAGGGAGAGAAAGAGAGAGAGAGAGAGAGAGCGTGAACCAATGCTCGTATGTGTGTGTGTGTGTGTAAGGAGAGGAAAAGAGAAGGAAAGAGAGTGATTGAGTGTAAGAACATAAAATTAAATACATATATATTAAACATGCATATACAGATAGGTCATAGCTACGTGATTATTAAACACACACACAAACACACTCACGCATACAGACACACACACACACACATATATATATATATATATATATATATATATATATGCAAACATACGCATTATATATGCAAACACACAGACACACATATATATTGGATATATCTATGTCACTTTCAGTATACACACGTTCTTATTAATTTATCCATGTCTAAGTATAAATACTATAGACAAAACAAAATTTACCCCTGATATATACTAATATATATATATATATATATATACGTATATATATATATATATATATATATATATATATATATGTATGTGTGTGTGTGTACGTATATAAAGTATATATGTGTGTTTTTGATATTTAAATTTAAATGTTAAAATTATCAATATATCCTGATATATATATATATATATATATATATATATATATATATATATATATATATATAATATATATATATATATATGTACATATATATATATACGTATGTTTTTTTCTTTATATAAATATATTTATGTATTTTATCTTTAAATACATGTGTATCTAAAACCTGCATATATCATACATATATATATATATATATATATATATATATATATATATATATATATATAAATATATATATACCTATATATATATGCATGTATGTTCTGATATATATATATATATATATATATATATATATATATATGTATGTTGTATTACTCAAATGTATGTATATATTGTTATGTATGTATATATATATTTCTGTGTGTATACATATATATATATATACTTATTGTTTCTTTCAATTTCTCCCCTTTGTTTTCTTACATATATATATTTTTTTGTGTATTTCTGCTTTAATTTTAGCCGTTCTTAATATATGATGGGTGTAGTAGCAAGGGTAGGAGGTGGAGGAGAAAGAGCATAAGTGTCAGAGAGAGAGAGAGAGGGCAAAAATGTTTGGTATAAGCAAAGAGAGAGAAGGGGTAAAACGAGGGGAAGAAGGACGTCACGAACAAGGGAGAGAAGGAGGCGGAGGAGGATGAAAGGGCAACTTTTAAGAAAGGGTCGAAATAAAAGGCGGTTCCCCCTTGTTTATGTTTGTAAGTTATATTACTGGAGTAATGTGTGGCGTCTTTGTTAGTGGAAATTCTTAGCGAAGATCTTAGGAGGCAGTGTTGATGAGGTGGGTAAGATGTTTTGATGAGGACGAAAAAGGAGGAATTAAAAACAGAAGACCTTGCTCTCTGCCCATAGCTAATTAGTACGGCACGGCTCGAACCCCGGGCGCTATCCGATTGCGTCTTGGAGTAACAGCTTTAATCACAATCTAGGGGTCAGGCATAACCAACTGAATCTCAATTATGAAAATATGGTCGACTCTCACATCTGGGTATGGTATGGTATGAGCAGAGGCCAGCCGAATAATGCACAGTGTTACGTTGCGTAGATCGTAATAGAACGGGTGGGTGTGTTTGGGATGGATGCGTATCTGAGTG
>CAHIKZ030000746.1:2152500-2280000 GCA_903632075.3 Acanthosepion pharaonis | reverse complement strand
TATATATATATATATATATATATATAGCATAAAATGTTAATCAAAGATAATAGAAGATATATTATTACTGTCCAATATATAAAAAGATTTATCAGAATATATATATATATATATATATATATATATATATATATATATATATATATGCGATTATATCTATAGATACAGAAAAATGCTTGTATTTATGTTACATTTCTATATGATTTTGTGTGCGTATTTGCGTGAGTACCTGGTTTTATTGCTGTATCTTCATCGCTGTGTTCGCTTGTGCGTCCTGATACAAGAACATGCTTATATACGTCAAGTCATCGTCACAGACGGCGACAAAGAGAGAAAGAAAGAAAAAAGAAAGAAAGAAATTGTAGGCAGAGAAATATACAGGTAAATTCTAAACGAATGAAATGTAAAAATAAAAGAAAAAAAATAGTTTATTTTTAAAGAGCTTTAAGACGGAATAGATAGAAAAAGCGGAGGGTGAGAGGCAAAACCGTGCGCTTGAGTGGGACGGGATAATGCGTGGGAGGAGAAGTGGGAGGAGAGAAAACAAGAGATCAATAGCCGGGAGGAGGAGGAGGAGAAGGAAAAGGCAGTTGTGCGGTTCTCTGTTTTTGTAAATGCATGTTTAGCCGTCCGTGCTTGTGCGTACGTGCGTTGTGAGTGTGTGTGCGCATTCAGGAAAGGTATACTATTGGAAGAAAACAATAAGTCGTTACCAAAAGAAAAAAAAAGAAGAGTCTTCAAGAAAAAAAAAAAAGAAAAGAAAAATAATAAAAATAAAATAAAATAAGAGAAGAAAATTCTAGAAAGGTGGATGCGAACCCACCCAAAAGACATACGAGAAATGTTAGCGTTTAAATCTCTACTAATGAAAATAATGAGTGTGTTGCAGAGCGCGTTTCTTTTTAAGGAGAGAAAAAGGAGATACGAATAAGATAATCGATCACTCGAAAACATCGATAGATAGATAGATAGATAGATAGATAGATAGATAGATAGATAGATAGATAGATAGATAGATAGATAGATAGATGGAGAGAGAGAGAGAGCGGGGGGATTTGGGAAAGGGAGAGGATATAAACTGAAAAGGAATGAAAAGAAAAGAGATCAAAAAACGGACAAAATTATGATGGAGGCGAAACTAGAAAGTTAGCATTAAACTAAAAAGAAAAGAAAAGATTAAAAGAAAAAAAAAAGAACATGTCAGCGCTCAGAAGAAAAGAGAGGAAGGTTAATAGACATAAAAGATTAGGAAGTAGAAATTAAGACATACACACAATATATATATATATATATATATATATATATATATATATATATATATATATATATATATATATGAAGAATGCAGGGTAAAAACTTAAAGAAATGAAGAATGATTTTATGAATAAAGAAGGAAAACGATAGAAATTTAAAATAGGAAAAAGAAAGGAAAAAAATAGATGGAAATAGATACATTGTGCCGAGAAAGAAAGAATAAAGAAAGAAAGAAAAAGAAAGAAAGAATGAAGGAAAGAATGAAAAAGATAGAAAGAACAAAGAGCATGAAATACAACTAAAAGTGGATGAAAGAAAGAAAGAAAAAAGAAAGAATTTTAGCCAATTGAAAAAGGATGGAATGAAATATGCAAAGAAAGAATCTGTATAAAGAAAAAAAAGAAGAAATAGAAAGAAAAATGTCCGAAGAAGACAAAAGAAAAATGTACGAAAGAGAGGAAGGAAGCGTGTAAAAAACGATTTTTTGAAGAAAGAAAAAAAAAAAAAAAGTACGAGAGAACAGCATGTTAATATAAATAAAAACTGTGGTTGAATTAGGAAAGAAAAAAAGAAATAAATAGCGAATTAATAAAAGAAAGTGTGGGAATATGTAAAAAAAACAAAATCCATATAAAGAAAAAAAGAAGAAAAAGAAAAAAAAACGTAGAAAGTAAAAGAAAGAAAAAATGTAATAGAATTAAAAAAAAAACGTAAGGAAAGAAAAATGTAAAAAAAATTAATTGAAGAAAGGAAGAAAAAGAAAGAAAGTTTTTCTATAAAAAAAAAACAGATAAATAAAACGAAACAAAAAAGAAAGATTCTCAATTAATGACAAAGTAAGATAAGAGAAAAAGAAAGGGGAGACGTTTGAGAGTGAAAGAATAATTTAAATAAGTAAAAAATGTATATTTAGAGAGAAGAGAGAGAAAGAGAGAAAGAGTGAACAAGAGAAAGAAAGAAAGAAATATAGTGAAAGAGAAACATTCAACAAGAAAATCGCCAGAGATACACAAACAAACGTACTGATAAACGTGTTCATTTTCGCATACGGCGGCACACGGAAACAAACGGAGACATCCGAATGTACACACAGAGACCCAAACACTCGAACGCATAAATGTAATGAGTGATACAATTCATAACACGTACGTAGATTGATAGAGATTAAACAAGAGAGATGGAATTCGCACATACCACGCCAGACGTACTCAGACTTAATAGAAACGCTTTCGTAAGATACGTGCACATAGGCACATCAGATAGACATGCATACACTACATGTCTACACACGTATCTACACTCGTATCTGTTGGCGTGTTAGAGTGTGCTCATGTGTCAGGAACACGTAAGCGGATATAAGAATTCTACGTGAAATGTATACGTGTACAATTAAAAAAACGTCTTTCTTCGCACATATGTATAGATATGAACAGCTACATGCTTTTACACGGTGCTTCTTATATAAACACACACACATACACGCATATATATATATATATATATATATATATATATATATATATATATATATAAAATTGATAATCAATCACACAGAGTGACTAAAATGAATAAGCGACGAAATAAACACAATAGACATGCGTATATATAAAAACATGAACACACACTCATATATATATATATATATATATATATATATATATATATATATGCACTTATAAAGACAAAGACGCGATACGGTGATGAGGTGGTGGGATTAGTGATGGCGAGTAGCGAGTGGGAATGGTACGATGGAGATGCAATGGTGGCAGTGGTGGTAGGTAATGGTTACAGGGGGCGGTGCAGAGATAGATGTAATGGCGGTAGGTCAGACATTTGAGAGGGCTGGAGGGAGAGCAGAAGGGAGAGCAAGGATGGGAGAGTCAGGAAGGAGAGAAAGAAGCAGAATCGTGTAATGCAGACGTTGCTGTTAGTGATAATGATGTTGATGGTTGATGATGATTGTGGTGATGGTAGTTAGGGTGGCGGTGCTGTTGGCGATCGCCATCATGGTGATGGTAACGGTACCGGTGATGTTAATTGCTGATGCCCACAGTCGTGTTGATAATAGTGTTGTGTTGGGAGAGGCGATGATCTCGCTAGTTGTGATGATGGCGATGATGATGGCGGTGGTGATGATGATGGTATGGAGACAGTTGAGGTAGCAGAGTGGGGGGGACTAAAAGCGTAAGTTTATTTGTGATCATATATGCAATATGTAGGTATGTAAGTAAGTAAGTAAATCTCTGGGTTTGTTTGTATTATATTGATGTGCCCGTGTCTGTGTAGGAGAATGCGTTTGTGTCCTGCTTAGCATGCGCGCGCACACACACACACACACACACACACACACACACACACACACACACACACACACACACACACACACACACACACATACATATATATATATATATATATATATATATATATATATATATATATATATATATATATATATGGGGAGAACGAAAATTCAGGGTGGGGATGACAGTTTCAGTGTAAAGAGATTTAGTTTGTGGAGGAGGTCAGGGAACTGCAGGGATGGCTGATGAGACGGGAACGACAAGAAGATACGACGAAGGAAAGATGTTTAAAAGAAAGACTCTTGGAAGAACGACTAAAAAAGAAAGAAAGGAAGAATATTTGGCAGGAGAGGTTTGTTAAGAACGTGAAAGAATAAGTTGTGTCGAAGAAATACATACATATATATATATATATATATATATATATATATATATATTGGGGTGGCTGTTAGCTGTTGTGGGGTTTGAGGACTGCTGGAGTGGCGAACAGGCATGGTGAGGTTGTGGGAAACAAGACGAGGACAGAAAGATACACAGGCCGATGTAGCTTAAGAGCCACAAGAATGAAGTGTGGGTCGGGGTATAGGTCTTGGAGACGGAGAGGAAAGAAAAAGCGAGGGGTGGGGAAATTTGGAGGATGTCGACTGTGGAAGGAAGAGAAAGAGAGAAAAGAAAAAGAGAAAGAAAAAGAGATAGGGAAGGAGAAGTAGGAGGGTGGAGAACTGAAGTGTGGTAGCGTATGGGTGTGACGTACAGAGGCCGCAAATACAGACTAAAAACAGACGAATGACAGATTCAGCACAAGTTCCAACCATTAATGAAATTTCACCGCTCTGCCATATGGATATTGATCGAGCAGACAGAATATATATGCTTTGCTCTTTCACGTTCATTCTTGTCGTTGTTGTTGTTGTTATTACATTTTTTTATTTTTTTATCATCATCATTTTCTATATTTATCACCAGTATTAGCATTAACAATATCACTATCATTAAGAAAAAATAATTATTGTTTATCTATCAATATTGTGGTATTGGTAATAATAACATACAATATTTTAATCACTGCTACCTATAAGTACTATTAGTATCACTCGCCGTAATATAGGTATCCCTCATGTAGTTTCTTTCCGTAGAGTTTTAATTATTTATTGAAGAAATAAATATTTTCGTTCATCAATTTTATTCTTCGAGAACGGAAAATACATTTATGATTTATTCAATAAAATAAATTCACTGTTATTTGTAATGACTTGTTGCTACTTTTCAAGCCTTTCTTTGATATCTTTTTTTAGTAAAATGCCGTAGGTTTTGGTGCGAAAAACTTTTCGACCAACTGGTTTTCTTGAGAGAAAGTTTTTCTCATCAGAGCGTTTTGCAACAGTCGAAAACGGTAATAATCGATTGGATATGGCAGGTGAATGTAGACCAGACCAACCGAGTTCCATATGTTTTTCCTGCGTTAGTCTTGCAGTAAGCGGCTTCCGTTGTCATGGAGGAAAAAAATAGTAGTATTTCCTTTAGTCCAACGTGTATCCTGCAACTAAAGCATGTTAGTTTACCGCAAATTTATTCTGAACTGCTACGTATGATGATTTTCTAAGCGTAGTTTAGATGTGGTACAAGGCCGAAAGTATTGGACACACATTGAGGACGAACTCACCATTCAGTTATCATTCTTTCTAGCGAGAAAACCATAACACCACATCGAGCTGTCCCTCAACTGCTATCTGTAAGTAAAGATTTTCCAAGAGTAGCTTAGATATGGCACAGGGCCGAAAGCATGGGGCATCCAGTGAGAATCGAACTCACTTTTCAGTAGTAACTGACATAGCAAAACAAGCTTGCTAACCATTACACCACGCCGAGGTGCCCACTGCTACCTATAAGTAATTAGGACGTTACATTCGTCATTGCAATTGGTTGAATAAAACGGAAATTACGTATGACCCAACTTAATAGTAAGCTAATTTTGCAATGAAGAGAATATGAAGACATTGCAATGCGTAATAATAATAATAATAATAATTGCTGCTACTACAAGATACTTTGCATTTGTTAGATTAATGTAACCCACTGCAATAGGAAGTTTTGCTTTGTTACATGACTGAAACCCACAGCAATAGGAAGTGTTGTCCTACCAGGATTAATTATTGGTGGCCACAATCGTAATATTAAAATATGCAAATGACACAAGGTTGACAGCAGACGTAGAAAAAATACAGAAACTCCTACAAAGGTAGGAAACTAAAGAACAGACTTGCCATCAAATTTTATTTCTACAGTGGTCCTCAACCTGTACTAGGCCCGGGTAACACTCGAGTTAGAGTGTTACAGAGTAAGAGGTAGAGCTTACGCGGAAGATGACAGTCAACCGTAGACTTGAACAGGTTAACATTTTCGGAATCGAGGGAGCAGCCTGTTGGGAGTCGGTTTCACAAGACGATGGTTCGTGGTAAGAAGTTGCTTGAGGCGGTGGGGATACGAAGAGAATGAGGATGGTTTGATACAATATGCGGGGCATGGCGTGTCTTATCCCTGAAGGTTAGGATTGGTGGAACCTAGGAGTGTAGTTCATCTGAATTCTCCCCATGGAAATAGTGATAGAACAGCGAGAGGCTTACGATGTCTCGTTGGTGAGAAAGAAGTCATGGGTTGGGAAATAATTAGTCACCTACAGGGATACGGAGACGCTTCCGTAAAGTGAAGACGTCAGCAGCACCCCATTTTTGGCCTGATCTGGCTCCTGTAAAGGTAGAAGATGGCAGGAGGAGTCAGGTACTTCATGGAGCCATACAGGGGAACCGACCCTTTTTCCAGCATCTTTAGCGATGTATGACCTTCACTTGTGGTCTGGGTTGAGTTTAAATCCCAGTAGGCGCTCAAGGCCAGGGGCCTCTTTGAGGGAACATCCGTTCATCGCGACTGGCGAAAGATCTGGGTTCGGTCGGCGATGGTGGAATAGCACTAATTTGGTTTTCTTGCAAAAAATAATTAAAATAAATAAAAATAAAACCTACATCAGCACGTGTAAGGAGGCTGCGGTTCTATAACCTACAGAAAAATCCAAAGTGTTAACATTATTATTGAGCTAAAATAAAAATGAAACCAATGTTCATGTATAATAAAAACAATTTTAATAGTGTTCAAAATCGCTTACGTGGCTTGATTATTTATTTTCCAATCCCGCCCATTTACCAGAGATGCAACGTCGCAAGTCTATCCCTATTCTATCGCTACTTCCACGGCAAATGCTCAGACAATCTCCTTTTTAGCTCCATTAGCTCAGACCCTTAAGGACCAGACTCGCCTTGTTACGTCCACAGGATTGAATCACCTTCATTTCCTACGTATTCCTTTGCAAACAAGCATGTACCACTATAAATTTTTCTTCCCAACAACTGCTAATTTGTGGAAGTGTCTACTGCGTGTATGCTTTCCCGAACACTACAATATTTCCCTCTTAAAATCTAGGGTCGATCTTTATCTGTCATCGTAATTTTCACTTCCCACTTCCTCTTGATATTCTCCATGTTCATATTACACACCTCATTCCGTAACCCTCTACATTGTGTGGATCTTAGGCCTTGTAATAGGCGAACTGTAGTAAAACAAAAAGAAGCCATTCGTTAATATAAACGTACCGTCTTGTATATGACACAATGTAAAAAAAAAAAACAGGCCAACCATCTAAAAAATATCAATAAATGATGAAAAATAAAATTGCAACACCTTGACGGACGATGCCAATTTTGATCTGGCTATGGTATGTACATGCCAAGCTGACAGATGATATTCTCATAAAATGTTAAGTCTTCAGTAACCTAATAACACTTACACGAGTGCACAGTTTTTGTTAATTTATTTTTTATTTTTTTATGAGCTTCTGGGATCAGAAAATATTATCTAAAATTGGAGTGAAAGAAGTGATGACACCTACTCTGAAGCTTTCATATAACTTCGAATTAGTAAATACTAAACACTCTATGAACCTCGGTGTATTGATCAGTTAAAAGAAATTTAGTTGATGTGATAAATAAATTCAACATAGAATAAACTGTGTTATAAGTTATTTCCCACAACACAGCAAATTGTTATAAAACCAAGACATTAACCTAAATCTCGTGCCACGTTCTTAAATATCCTCGTCAGATAGAGACTTTCATATGGATGTCATACACGGCGCCCAACTCCTCCCTGAATATCTAAACCGTGAACTGTATACAATCGCTTTCTCAGATTGATGGTTAAAGGTGGGTTTGAGCGAATGAAACCTACAGGGTTTAGTGAGGATCACCCTTCTTCGGACCTCGTGGTACAGAATCACAAAGAACTGTGCACCTTGACTCTCACCCCCAGACAAAAGAAAGCCCACCAGTCGAGGATTTTTACTAGCAACAACAATAAAGATGAGCAGCACATGTAACGCGAACACAAAACAATGGCATGTTAAAGGTGTTGACATTCCGCACTACTTTAAGCAAAAGGGTAGGAAGGAAACATCTATCAACAGTTGAAAGAACGATAACACCGGACTTGAGAAACCTATTTTCTCGACAAAAATTGTTTTAACAGAAAGGTTTTAGAAACTTCAACTGTAAGTAGCACTAACTGTTCGGTCAATGGACGCTGAATGTTTGTTCATATGGAAACGACTAATATTATTATTACAGTTAACAAACAGCTAATATTAAGGTTACTATTTTTTTAAATCAGTTCACCCAAAGCAAGGCAATAAAGCCACTATGAGGCATAGGAGTGTCATATAGAAAAAAATAAGTGACTATCGACAGCGAGGTTCGAGCGTTTTCCGCCAGGTGTATAAATAGCGATGTCAGGCTACTGACTGCAGTGATTATTGAATTTTTATTGAGCGGAACTATCCAGTCGAATTAGTGTGAATTATTTTGCGTCGATGATTTGCGTTTTGATTTAGGATTTACCGGACGTTAAGCCGAGCAGCGCTACTAACAAGGTATTCACTGAAATGGTTAATTATCTTTGGTTGACTTTTACTTGTTTGTTCTTGTTAAGTATTTATTTGCGGTTGTAATTAAATACTGTTTTATCTTAACATTGAAGTCTTGAGTTATACTTAATCATTAACGGCCACCGTACGTCACGAAAGGTGGTAACTGAATGTTAGAGAATATGAGAAAAATGCTATTAAGGAGGGCGAACAGTAAAAGAACAAGTATTAAGCAAGAAAAAAGAAGAAATATGTGGTGGTGTCTTTTCATTGGCCCGTGAACTGATGAATCAGCAGCAAGACAGTAAACGTGATTAAAAAAAGGAATTTCACTTCCAAAATGCTTTAGTAAGAATTTTCGCCTCGATAGGGACATGTGGGTCTGCAAGTGCTAAAAATTGAAAGTCTCTCTCCCAGTACAGATCATATTTTTTTAAATCATTTCACTCCACGCAATGCAATAAAAACACGAAGACGCAAGGGGTTACTGAGTTTAAGAGAATATGAGAAAAAAATACTATTAGGGAGAGAAGACAATAAAAGACCATTAAATCAGAAGACAGAAGATAATGATTGGCGTTGCATTTAAATTTTTGAAGATCAAAGTTGACTGGGAAGCAAGAGGCCGAAAGAGAGTTCCACAAGTGAGTAGTGCGATAGAAGAAACTATTAGCATAGAACTTACGGTTACATCTACTAATAGTCATCTACCAATAGTCCATTAAGGATCTTTAACCAGGACTGAAGGCACATGTACCACTTGTCAGACTTCTACTTTGCAATTCCACAGAAGTGCACATTCCCTCTGTTTATCCTGAGACATTGAAGTCTTCGCTTCTAAAAGTACTGCCTACTTCCATGCAACCGACGGACGCTTATTATTTAATGATGGAATGTATTTGATTTCACATGAATATGATACTATTTTTAAATTGCTTTTAATGATTGGAATCAGTCGAAACAGGAATAAACTGTGACAAATTATTTTCTAATTCCAATTCTCTTACACAGAAATTAATCCGTTAGTGGCAAAAACAAATTTGAAAGTATAAGACGTGTTTAAGCAAATATTTGCAACATTTAGCGTCGGTTTTTAACTCTGCAGGTCTGGTTGAATGTTTTGGTGTCCTCCCTCTAAAGAATCTATGTTGGACTCTTCCGCCTACTATAAGATTAGTAGGAGAGAAGGCCTTGGGGGAACGGTCGAATAGATTGAACACTGGGTCAACCGACACACACTCACTAGTCTTGTAATATTTTTCTGTTGTACTTACTGTATAATATATGATATATCTGCAACACTTGTTTTGTTATTTAATTAGCCATTTACTTGGTCACAACACTGAAGACCAACGAGCGTGCATTGTTCACGATTTTATTTTTCATTACACTTTTCTTCCTTGCAGATCATTTTTCTGATTTCCGGGGTGAATATAAACATGGATTGACCAGTGATTTCTGATCGCTTTCGGCTCCCATAAAGCATTACCAAAGAGTTTTACTTCGTTATAATTGTGTCGTGTCTATGTATATTCAGTGTGCTTGCAGATTTTCTTTTGTATCTTCACACATAGGTGGAAGTATTATATATTTTTCAAATATCATAACTTTATACGTCAATTTCTGGTATCTGCTCGTTTATTATTATTATTATTATTATTATTATTATTATTTTATCTGAAAGAAACTGAATTAAATTTATTCAAGTTGTGTTTAATAATTTATTTATTTTTGGTTAAATCCGTGTAGTTGTTTTTATACGTCATGCGTCGTAGAATTTTTATGTTAAGTATTTTTTTTCGGATTCCTTGTGTTTTGTTGTTGCGTTGGTTGCTGCTAGGCAACTGGAGGGAACAAATACCGGATAAATGGCAAGTTAACCGGCGAGACACTACAGTGATTGTGTAACTAACGTAAACGTCAGTTCAATTGTATTTATTAGAGAGACATTTGTCGAGCGAACAAGCGAATTCATGGTTTATGATAGCCGTAAGCGTTCAGGAGACAGTGGGCAATTCATGTTCTAAATCTAAACCTTAAAATTTGTCCGAACAGAAGAAATATCATACTAAAAACGTTAAAGAACATACGTTGGTTTTCAGCCAAAACTTCACACACACACACACACACACACACACACACACACACACACACACACACACACACACACACACACACACACATATATATATATATATATATATAATTGCTATAAAGATTATAGTGGTACTGGTGTTTGAATAGAAAAGCTTATTTTTAACAGTGAAAATGATGTTTTGTGGATTAGTCATTTCTTTATTTTAGGAAAACCACGTGATTTACCATGTAGCTACGGGTGATCTCAGAGCAAAGTAATATTTAAAACACCCCTTTTAAACCTCCCCCCCCCATATATATATATATATATATATATATATATATATATATATATATATATATATATATATGTGTGTATGTATGTATGTATGTATATATGTAAATCATTTCACCCTAAGCATGGCAATAAAACCACTAAGATGCGGAAGGGTTTAGGAGAGTTAGGAAATATAAGAAATAAAATTATTAAAGAACCAGAACAATAAAATAAACAAGAACATAACGATTGACATTGGATTTAAGTTTCAAAGGTCAAAGTTGAATGGAAAGCAAGAATCCTGGAGGGAGTTACACAAGCGAGAAGTGCGAGAGAAGAAACTGTTAGCATAGAACTTACCGTTACGTCTAGACATTTCAACTGTAAATTATGGAGACCTCATCGCCAATCTAGCACTGGCTTTATATTACTAAAGTCTAGGTACCATAGAGGAAATATCATCAGAACAATTACCATGAAAATATTTATAGAAAAGGCAAAGGGAGGCAACTTTACGGCGGTGGGAAAGTGATTGAAGCCGAAATGACACGGCAGGACCAATGACACTTCCAATCATTTATAATCGATTAAATAAAGAAAAGGCAATAAAACCTTTATAAATTTGATGTTTCGTCAGTGTACAAGGCTGGTCCGAATATATATTGAAGATATAATATTATACAATATAATTATCTTGTGGTCCGAAAGTTTTGTTCCCACTATCTAATACAATTTTCCATTTCAACGCTCTGTGAGGTATTATCTAGAGAGAGTTTCATATGAACGATACCAGAATATATATATATATATATATATATATATATATATATATATATATATATATATAAAAAATTATAAAAAAAAGAACAGTAAGATATGTAACGGGGTTCTTAATGATATTTTTATTTTTACAAAAAAAGTGCTCAATGTAAATTTACAGAGCATAAATATTATAAATTGACTGATTTAAAAATATGGTTTCATCGCTGCACAGGAATTACAGAAACAGAAACCAAAAACTTCAAATTCAATTATATTAAAAGCATTAGTTCTGTTTCATCTTCAAGGAAATTTTAGATTCCAAAATTCATTTGAAGATGAAACAGAACTAATATATATATATATATATATATATATATATATATGTTCCCTTAAACTCTAATAGGGGAAGTCCAACTTCTGTGAGTGGTGACGGAACGGAGGTGTGGCAAGGGAGAATCACTGCTAATGGCCACGATGTATAGGAAATTGGGGAGAGGCATGATTGCTCTCCTACTCTCATATGTAAATGGTGGTCCGAAAGTCTTGTTACCCTACATAATATAATTTTCTATTTTAACGTTCTGTGTGATATTATCAAGGAGAATTTTACATGAACAATACCAGAATACCCATCAGCTGAAAAAAAAATAATTCAAGAAATGTATGGTTCTCCCGATGAATGTTGAGAATTCTATAGACAGAGCATGTGGGTAAAGAGTAAGTTTTAAGAAGAATAATAGTTTTACATATTGTTACTTAATCACGACAACTTATTAAATATCCCGAATGAAACGATGTTTGCTGATTACGGTCGTTGTTCCGTAATCAGTTGTATCGTCACGTTAGACCCTAAGATTGTCTTCAGGTCAATACACGAATGTCGCACTCTCTCCGTCTATTACAGAAAAAAAAATCACCCATCTTTTCACAAGCAGAAATGTTTCTTTTTGTAACATTATATTGCATATAGCATGTGCTAGATTGGCATCCAGGTCTCACCATTTTACTCTTGAAATGGCTAGATGAAAACCTAAGTCTCCTGCTAAAAGATTCTTCTATAGCAATTCTCGCTTGTGCAACTCTCTTCCGAATTCTTGTTTCCCAGTCAATTTTGATTTTCAAAAATTTAAATGTAGTGTCAATCGTTATCTTCTAAGTTCTTAATTATTGTACTTTTATTGTCTTTTGTTTTAATAGTGTTTTTTTTCTCTCTCATATTCTCTTAAATTCAGTAACCCGCTTGCGTCTTAGTAGTTTTATTGCTTTGCGTGGGGTGAAATGATTTTTTAAAAATATCGTCTGTACTGGGAGAGAGACTTTCAATTTTTAGCAGTTGCAGACCCACATGTTCCTATCGAGGCGAAAATTTTCATTCTCATTCCATTTTTATCACGTTTTCTCGCTTGTTGCAGATTCATCAGTTCACGGGCCAATGAAATGACAACACCACATATTTCTTCTTTTTCTTTGCTTAATACTTGTTCTTTTACTGTGCGCCCTCCTTAATAGCATTTTTTTCATATTCTCTAACATTCAGTTACCCCTTTTACGGCATACAGTGGCCGTTAACTCAAGACTTCAGTGTTAAAATAAAACAGTATTTAATTACAACCGCAAATAAATACTTAACAAGAACAAACAAGTAAAAGTCAACCAAAGACAATTAATCGTTTCAATGAATACCTTGTTAGTAGCGCGGCTCGACTTAACGTCCGGTAAATCCTAAATCAAAATCAAAATCATCGACGCAAAATAATATAATAATGATAGTTCCAATCAACAAAATAATTTACACTAATTCGACTGGATAGTTTCACTCAATAAAAACTCAATAGTCATTGCAGTCAGTAGCC
Organism: Acanthosepion pharaonis; assembly: GCA_903632075.3. Lineage (NCBI taxonomy): Eukaryota > Metazoa > Mollusca > Cephalopoda > Sepiida > Sepiidae > Acanthosepion > Acanthosepion pharaonis. Next base: position 2,266,506 of record CAHIKZ030000746.1, on the reverse strand, counting down.
TGACACCGCTATTTTTACACCTGGTGGAAAACATATATTCATAAGCTACGCTCGAATCTCGATGTCTGTAGTTACTCATTTTTTCTATATGACACTCCTATGCGTCATAGAGGCTTTATTTCCTTGTTTCGGGTGAAATGATTTAAAAAATAGTAATCTTAATATTAGCTGTTTGTTAATTGTAATGATAATATTAGACATTTCCTTATGAACAAACATTCGGCGTTCATTGATCGAACAGTTAGTGCTACTGTCAGTTGAAGTTTCTAAAATCTTTCTATTAAAAAATTTTGGAAGTGAAATTCTTTTTTTTTTTATATCGCTTTCCCGCTTACTGCAGATTCATCAGTTCACGGGTGAATGAAAAGACATCACCATATATTTCTTCTTTTTCATTGTTTTGCAGGACTCGTGTCTCTCAAATGAACCTATCAAATATATAGTGTTTTGGAGATGTAATATATTGCCAACAATCTGTGTGGCTGTTTTCTTTTACTTAGGATATGTTTTTTTTCTACTCCTTAACTTTAACCTATTCTCCTCTGTTTTACATAAACAATGTTACAATATTGAACTAGTTGAAGTACACGTCACGTACTATATGACACCTGGTTCTAATCATATCCTGATTATTCATTAGTACTCTAATGGTGTGTTGGTAAGAGGCTGTCAGAATAAAAGTTATCCGGAACTGCTACATGTAATCCCGGTCTTCTTCCAGTGGGTGATTTAGTCATCGCACGCGAGCGATACAGAAGGACGTATATCTATGTTTTATAGACTACGCAAGGCTTTCGACAAAGTACGCCACAAAGATCTACTGCAACTGCCCAGCAACCTTGATATATTCGGAAAAGATATTAAAATAATCAAGAACCGATACTTGTTACAGTTTTGTGGATATATCTATGTACCAGTGAGCCAACCAAAATCAGCTGACTCATTTTATAGTCCACCAAGAGAAGGGTTAACCAATCAGAAAGCTCAAAATATTCAATCCGACGTGTATAAAGGCAGCCATTTCGTTTTTTCTCCCAAAATATCTTCACTGCCAACCACTGATATTGAACACATTACGGACTTCACTGGATTCTATATTCAGAGACTACGGCAAACATGGTTAATAATACTGGCATTAAACGGCATGCATGCACAGTGAGAATGAGTTGAGCGAATACACAAAAAAAAATAGAAAGGCGCCTAAGGCAAGGATGTGTCTTCTTAACGGAATTAAACAACGTATAAAGCGAGCGAATTCTGAGAGAATTGGAGATCTTACCGGGATTCATCATTGGCAGCCACAATCTTATCAACATAAGATACGCAGATGACACAGTGCTGATAGCAGACACGAAACAGACAAGAAACAACAAAACCTCCTACAGAAGGTAGCTAGGGAGAGCGAAAAGAATCGACTAATTATGAAATAAAAGAAGACAGTTTGCATGATCATTAGTAAAAGGATGAACTCGAAATGCGATTTCCAGGTCCGGGACAATAAAATCAAGCAAGTACGAAAGTTTAAATATCTGGGAAGTGTTTGGACGAAGTAGGGTATAGGTGCGATGCTGAGATCCGAAGACGGATTGGGATGGCCAAGGATGAATTCCAAAATCTGGGCAGAGAGGATTTCTTTGGTGACAAAGAATACTGAGAGCTGTTACATGACATCTGTCCTCCTATACAGCAGCGAATATTGGACGGTCGCTTCAAAGATGGAGAAGAGACTCGAGCGGAGGTGTGGTTCTACAGAAGGAAGCTGAGGATATCATGGAGCGAGCGTGTGAGCAACGATGAGGTCTTGGAGAGGATACAAACAAGGAGGAGGCTTATGCTTAACATAAGGAAGAGGTAGAATACATGTAATGAGAAAGGAGGGCCTGGAGAATCTGATAATTACAGCTCGAATAGAGAAAAAAAACGACAAGGGAAAGAAACGCATAACATACCTGACGGGTTTAAGCAAGTGGATAACAGAACGTGATCCTGGGGGGTTAGCACAGGCACGAAACTTATTGAGAGATACAAGGAATAGGAAGAAGGGGGGAGCCACGATCGCCTACGTCTTGAAAGGACACGGCACAGAAAAAAATGCGAGTGAGCTTTTTTCGCTTTCTGGTACCCTGCTTGGGTATGATGTTTATGACTCAAGGAGAGGTTCTACTTGATTTTCTGTTGGGACGACCCATGTTTGCGTATAGTATTATGCCTATATTTTCTCTCCTTGATTATTTGTCTGTTTATGAAGGATATGGGGCTAACTGTTTTCTTGGTTGCTGTTATCCGACTGATAGCCAGGGATCTTAACATTAGCGTGACTCCTAAGGAGGCTGTCACATCAGCAGGTGTATAATATCGGGGGTTCCGTATTGCCGTTTTGTAAATGGGGGTTGGACTATGCAGTAGTTTCCAACAGGACCTCTAGATGCTATGATGGAGTTACGGCCTTGTTCTCTAACAGCATATCCAGTTAGTTTTTAAACGCACCAATTCGTAGGGTTGTTATTCCGCTACCCCGCCTCTTCCTCTTTCCGATATATCTAATAATGCCCTAGATGTCCTCTAATCCTACCTTACTTCCTTCTCGTACGTCCATACAGAAAAAAACTATTTAGTTACTGTTGTGCCCAAGTAAATGGTTAAAGAAATAACAAAACAGTTACAGATATATCATGTATTAAACAGTAAGTACAACAGAAGAATATTACACGACTAGTGAGTGTATGTCGGTTGACTCGGCGTTCAATCTATTCGACTGTTATATTTAAAACCCCCCCCCAACGAGGGGTGTATGTGGCACAAGGCCGAGTTTATCGTGGGTTCTCCGAGCCCTTAGGCTCGGCCATAAATATTCCCTTAGAACCCGCATAAACGAATTCAGGGCCTGTCTACCTAAACTTTGCTGTTTGGCAAAGCCTCGTTCGGGTTCCTCTCCGCTCAAGACAGAGAGTTCAACAGATGAACAATCTAGTCCACTGTTCCCCCAAGGCCTTCTCTCCTGCTAATCTTATAGTAGGCGGAAGAGTCCAACATAGACTCTTTAGAAGGAGGACACCACATAAGTTACCTCTACCTTGAGTGTCTCTTCGGGGTTTTATTGGATGAACTTTTGGCAAAGAAATTGTGTATAATCTTGAAAAGTAGTGATTCATAGCTTCCAATATCAAGGTAAAAAAAAAACTAAATGGATGTCGATGAAACAAGTATTTTACAATAGCCAATGCTTTGTGCATAAACGCATAAACTGTGCCTCTTACTTTTTAACCCTCTGTCCGCTTTGTTAAACTCGCTCCCAAGAGTATGTTTTCCCGATCACTACAATCTTAACCCATTCCCGTCTAGGGACAACCGTTATCTTCCCCACATAACTGCATAAACTGTGCCTCTTACTTTTTAACCCTCTACCCGCTCTGTGGAACTGACTCCCTAAGAGTATGTTTTCCCGATCACTACAATCTTAATCCGTTCCTGATTTGTCTCAACACGCTTATAAAATTCAATTGACACAAAAACTGAAACCTGTTGACCATTTGGAGCGCCGTATATACGTCAACTGGGTGCACGAGCAAAGCTAAATCGATAAAGATTTTTCGCAAAAAATTCTCTTTAGTGATGAAAACCATTTTCATCTTGGTGGATTCGTTAATAAGCAGAGTTGCCGCATTTGGGCTGATGAAAATCCAAGATAGTAGAAAAGCCATTGCATCCACAAAAGGTCACTGTTTGGTGTGCATTTTGTTTTGCTAGCGGAATCATTGGGCCGTGTATTTATCAATTTGAACGTCGAGATACTGAAGGTAACATCAGTCAGCTAAGTGACAATCTTTTAGCAACATTAATCCTATAAATGGTCTATCGTTCATATCGAGCACTTTATTGCAAAGACTGCTTACCTTAAATGTCTTTTCTCTCAATATCACATTGACTGTCAACAATTTTGTGTCCATACTATCTTTGATCTCTCTCTCTCTCTCTGTATATATATATATATATATATATATATATATATATATATATATATATATATATATATATCTACCGGCAGGAATATTCAAGAAACCTTATTAAACAAAAACATGTGCCCTTCTGTGCAGAGGAAACGGTCGTTAGACCAGACATACTTTCACCAACTCGGCCACGAAAAACCTTTGCCGATCAATATAGGATAAACGTTGTTTGAATTGACATCCCAGTTTTTTTTTTTTTAATTTTCTTTAATACTGGGTTATATAGAAGGATACTGAGAATTCCATGGACGGAGCGAGTGAGCAATAAGAGAGACTTGAAGTAAATGATAAAATGTAATGCCATATATATGTAAAGCGGTTTTCTAAACCTAGCATAGATGTGGCACAAGGCCGATAGTATGGCGCACTAAGTGGAGATCGATCTCTCTAGTCAGTCGTAATTGATCTACTGAAACAAGCTTGGTAACAATTACATCAACTCGAAGATGCCAGTGTATATGTATGTATGTATATATGTATGTATGTGTGATTGTGTATGTGTGCATGTGTGTGCGTGGAAATTACCACCTACACAATTTTCTCATCTTCTATTAACCAGTAAACGCTTTCGCTTAAAAGTTGGCAAACCAAATGAATGTAAACACATTTCCGCTTAGTGAGAGAAACGTAAAACGTCGAAATTTTATTGATTTTTTTTTCTTCCAAAAACATATAAAACGATATTTATATTTCGTTCTGTGTAACATTGTACGTTAATGGCAAAAGATTTACCGACTTTTTTTGGGTGACAATTTCAATTCTTTTTGTCCTTCAAGTGCCTGTTTGATTTGTGTGTATATTCGGACGAATTCGAATCTCTGCATTTGTAACCATTGCTTGTGTCTGAATTTGAATATGTGTAAGTTACAACTTAGAAATGTAGGCGGACAGAAAATTTATAGATATAAACCATTGTTTCGTGGGGTTGTACTGAGTTTTAAGGAGACATTTTTGGCAAGGTGAACAATATTCCGCTTTGCAGAATGTGAAAGTCCTTCTGTTTGCATGAATATAAAGGGTGTTCCAACAACACACACACACACACACATACACATACATATATATATATATATATATATATATATATATATATATATATATATATATAGTTATTCCAAAATTCGCTTGAAGATGAAACAGAACTAATTCTTTTAATTTAATTATATAATTAAATTTGAATTTTTTAGCTTCGGTTTTTGAAACATGGTAATTCCTGTGTAGCGAAGAAACCATATTTTAAATCAGTTAATTTATAATATTTATGCTCTGTAAATTTTCATTGAGCATTGCTTTGTAAAATAAAAATATCAGTAAGAACACTGGATTATGTATCTTACTGTTCTTTCTTTTTTTACAATATATATATATATATATATATATATATATATATATATATATATAATGGGTGTTTCAATAACTTGGAGCAATTTTAAATGTTAATTAATTTGAAGCGTCTAATGATTTTTTTTCATTTTCTTTCAGATATAACAACTTAAGTCTTTGGCAATTTCAACCATGGAAATGTTAACAATCAAACAACGTGTTAAAGCTATGGAAGCCTATTACAAAAATGGACGTTCAAACAGAAATACATTTTGCCCATTTCGCCATTTTTTTGCTCGACATAATTGACCAACCGAGAGTGCAATTGGAAATGATGTAACATTGTTGTGAAGAGGTTCAATTCCTGCGCACGATGGCGAATAAAAGTGTCTGGATTTTCGGCCACATTCTCGTTGCAGCAATGTTTTCAGCTTAACGGCGTAAACCAGCACGCAATGGTGTTTTCACATATGCCACCGACCCACTTTGTTTGAATTTACGAACAATTTTTTCCAATTGCACTTTCGATGTATAAAATTGCCAAAAAAAAAAAAAAAGTTGTTAAATCTGAAAGAAAAAGAAAAATCATTAGATGCGTAAATTTAATTCACTTTTAAAATCGGTCCAAGTTATTGGAAGGGTGTTCATCATTACCTATTGTGGCTTTTGACGATTGACGATACATTGGTCGCCGACATTTTCAGCAATTGTCAATGATGGTCTGTCTATGTTCCGGTTTATGACAGCGTGAAAAACTAAATCATAGAGCTGTTGATCTCTGTTGGATTTTATATATAATAGTTCAAGCATATTCATATTTTAGAATATAGTTATGCTTCTTCACATTCTAACAAGTTGATTATAGCTTACCTTAAACAATTTGATGGAATAGAACCGTCTAAACAATTTTTTTTAATCATTTCAGCCTAAGGAAGGGGATAATGCCACCAAGACACAAGAGGATACTAGGAGTGAAAGAAAATGAGAAGAATTTACGAGATGGAACCGTAAACTCAATCATAATCTGGAAATAGTGAATAAAACTCTACTCTGGTTCAAAAGACAGGAAAAGAGTGTGAATCGAACAATAATTGAAAAAATTGTGATTCTGATTAAAAGAGATGTATATGATATTTTTGATGAGTCACGGTGGAGTAATGGATTGAGGAATCGGAGAACCGGGTTCCAATTCCAGTTGAATTCATTATATTCATTTACGTGCTAATACTCTTGAGAAAAGGTATGAATCCTCTACTTCTCCCCACCCCAGCTATGGCTAAATAGCAGCACTGACCGGGTTGGAGGGCAGAAAGAAATGACAACCTACTGCAGGAAAAATATCTGCCTCGTCAGTCATGTATCGAAAGGTACATGATCGCCTAAGCGTGTATCACGCATGACACAGAACTGAACTGACGTGATATTAAAACAAAGAACATTTTCGGAAAGCCATAAAAACTGCTGTAATAATGTTAAAAGCGAAAAAGTAGAAACGTGAACAATATATTGTATGAATCATATGTAAGTTTCACTTCCATATATCTTTTAGATTCATTAATAAACACATGCAAAAAAAAAAAAATTCCAATTATTAGTACGGACGAAAAGCGTCGCATTGGAGATTTTCTATTTTGTCATTCGATTACCGCCATTAGTCTGATTTGTAGATTTGTATTTCAGTTCTAACCAGTATATATATACATATATATATATATATATATATATATATAATTATCAATATTATATTATATACAATATTATTGTATATATATATATATATATATATATATATATATATATATATACATTATTATTAGGTATCAAGCCCTGTTTCATCCTCAAGTTGGTTATCCCTGAATTTTCGCTTGAGGATGAAACAGGGCTTGTTACTTTAATTCAATTTAATCTTAATAATTATTTGGATGGTTTCGGTTCTCGTTTTTGAAACATGAGAACTCTTATGTAGCGAAGGAATCATATTTTAAAAAAATAATTATATATATATATATATATATATATATATTAAATATTACAGAATCTTCAGGCAATTTTTATCAATTGCTCCCAACTCCGCAACGCTTTAAAGGTCACTTGATAAAAATCACCTTAATTTTGAAACAAACGTAGCGTATTCAACTGACCTCCTGATTTTTAGATTAAAGATATATATATATATATATATATATATATATATATATATACACACATTTATACAGGAAAATGAAAATTATAATTCTTAAAACGAAATGTGTGCACATACTAGAAATTGTCTTTTCAACTGACTTTCCATTCGGGTGTGTGCCATATTTTCAAGTATTCTTGATGATCGTGTGTTTAAGAATTCACACGAGCGTCAGTCTCTCAGCGTGATAATTACTCAGTGACAGTGTCTGCTGGCCATATTTGGAAATAAGAAATCACCAACATATTTAGTTCCCATGATTGGCCCAGAAATCGTTCCTATATTTCAGGCAAATATTTGATTATATATATATATATATATATATATATATATATATATATATATATATATATATATATATTTCATTTCATCTAAGTCAGCTCAAGTAATCTAAGGGAACGAGTCAAGTAATTCAAATCTCATGAGACACATCAAAATTTCATGATTCTCTTCGATAAAGAGAGTATGCATTTATTTTTTTTAACTTCTTCAGTCTATCCATTTGAACATATTGAATATAGAATGAACTTACATATTTCAATAAAGAGTGATTAAATTCAGATCTAATTTTCTATCCTTCTGTCTGCCTGTGGATTTATGTACTTATAAATTACGCTTCTATCTATCTATCTATCTATCTATCTATCTATCTATCTATCTATCTATCTATCAGTTGCTCTGTTGCTGCCGGTTTGCCTATTTATTCCCCTCTCTCTCTCTCTCTATATATATATATATATATATATATATATATTTGCTCTCTTGGTATTGATTTGCCTATTTATTCCGCTGTCTGTTTCTATATATCTATCTTTCTATCTATCAGTTACTCTCTTGCTATCGATTTGTTTATTTATTTATTCACTCAGGCTCTCACTTAATCTCTCTCTCTCTCTCTCTCGCTCTCTCGCTCTCTCTCTATTTATCTGTCTATCTATCTATCTGGAATCTAATTGGCCCTTGCATTGGTAATAAATTTGCCCCCCAGTACTAATAATTGGTTTTTGAATTGAGTTAAAAATTAAGACTTCGTGCTCGAATGCTAACATTTGCTAAATGCCCGCGAAAATCCAGTACAATCTCCATCTTATAAAACCGGGAAAAATACCAATATGTACATCGATCTTTCCACACATATTGATAGATATTTAGCCATTATGCAGGGCAATAGGCTTCTATAGTTAATTTTCGCGTTGTTTTTTTTTATGGATTTTAATTTCAAAGTTTAGATCCAAAACCAACATTCCCCGCTTAAAGAAACATTTAAATACCGAATTTCCTATCAAGGCATGCACAATCTCTATGCAGGGTGTGGAAGAAATACTTCCCACATATACCCCCGAGAAATATCACTCAGATAATAGCAAGGCATTAATACGGATGGTGTCTTCCCCTCGCTCATGTCTTACAATTATGTGTGAGATATTTCTAGGAGGTATTTCTGGCACAAACATACACACATACTCATACAAACACCCACCCACCCATATATATATATATATATATATATATATATATATATATATACCTATGAAGAAATATAGTTTTAAGGTGTGCTATATTTATGGGATAAAGTGCCCAATATGATATATAGAGCGTATGTAAATATAAATATAAAAAGTGAACATTGAAGTCAACACTCAGGGCGACAGGCTGTTTCATGCTGGACGCAATCGATTGCGTCCACCATGAAACAGCCTGTCGTCTCTGAGTGTTGCCTTCAATGTCCACTTTATATATATATATATATATATATATATATATATATATATATATATATATATATATATATATATATATATATATATATATATATATATATATATATATATATATATATTACTTAAATATTATTTTTAGTTTCTACCTACATTTGAGTAAATGCTCCGTTTATTTATTCAATATCAAGGGCTACTTACAATTTGACATCGATAAACCCCTAAGATTTATTGATTAAAATTTTAGGTCAGTGACGTAAGATATATCTAGGATATATTTAGGTTTTCCTGTTATGTCATTCATTATCTATATATATATATATATATATATATATATATATATATATATATGTGTGTGTGTGTGTGTGTGTGTGTGTGTGTAATACAAATAAATATTTCACTTAGTTGATTGATGGTATATTCTACAGTGTTTCCGTGTTTGTTCAGTCCACTTGTCAGGAAGATTTAGCAATTACCTGGTCTTTTTTTAAATTTACGCACACACACACACACACACACACACACACACACACACACACACACACACACACACACACACACACACACACACATATATATATATTTACGAGATAATTTTCAGGGCTAAATTACAAAAACAAACATACAAAAAAACAACCAACACAAACCCTTGCAGTCGAAACTCTGTAATTGAATTCCCTGACTATTGCAAAATAGTTATTTTACAAAATTTGATGCACCGTGCAACAGCTAACTCCTCTACGAAAAATATTTTTCACCCTTAATTATAGAAAAACTTAAAAGGACTCTCATTAATAATGACTTTCTTAATGACGTCATTGATGAACAAACAGTAACACTATAAAATAAACATATTTATCAAATAACCTTAAACATATAAAACGTAATCAAATGCATTTTAACTATAAATGTGTAAATCACTAAAAAGTCTCGTAAGTACTAATATATTTCACACTAATTCCAATTAAAAAATAAATACATATATATATATATATATATATATATATATAGGGTGCAGCATTTTAAAAGGTTGACAAAAGTCCAAGGTAACAATTAAAAAAGGGCTACAGTTATTATTCATTTTGTATTAAAAATGACATCCGTTAAATGGTTGACTCTGTTCGCCATTCAAAGTTGTAGACAGTTTCTAAAGTTTTCCCGGAAGTTCAAGCGCTTCGAGCTCTTCCGGGTGGCTTTATTTTAAGCGCTGAATCAGTGGCGCCGAAATTTTCAGCCCATCGCAGTATCGATTTTCTAGCCCGAATGCCGTCACTCCGACGTAAAACGAAATGAGCACAAAAAGCTCTGTTGTAATTACAGATTCACCAGAATGTTTCAACAGCAAACACACGGTATGCACCTGTTCAATCCATGATAGTAAATGATGGTATCTAAAAAAATAATAATGGTTAGACGGAGATACAACTGCTACTTGCTAAGTTTACCAACATCACAGTTTAAAATGTGGTCGACATGTATAGTTACGTCAAATTAAGTATCAGTTTATATCGATAAATCCCTAAAGGATGAAACATGTTACACGATTTTTTTTTTGATTTTTCCACTTTGTTATTAATCTTCCTCTCCTCCTCAGTCCGTTACAACCTGTCAGCGCGCGACTCTGCATGCGCGTATGTAATGTATATACATATGTCTGTGGCTTACAGTGTTTGTGGCATTTAATATACAATGCCCGCGCATACACATAATTTGACTGACTTTAAGATATGATATTTGGAAAAAAAAAAGAAGAAAGGATTTCCTCAACCACTCAGTCTGGATAACCCCTACCACTGGCTGAGCTATAAAATCAAAATGCCGGAGACCGTAAAATTAACGCAAAAATTTAAAAAGAAAATGTAATTGTAAGATTTTATTGAACTTTTCGGAAAGCATTCGGTAACAAATAGAAATATTTTAAAACAAGCTTAGTAGTATACATATGCAAACATTTTGAAAGAAATTGATATGCACATCTGTTTCGCAAGCGTTAAATTCCATTTCTGTCTGACAACAACCCCTGGATAATAGGAAAATATTACAAGTCCAATAATATTCATGACAACTTCTCTATTTAAATGGGTAAACAGGTCTATCTATCAATTGCTCTATTGCCTATTTATTCACCTACCTCCCTATCTATCTATCTATCTATCTATCTATCTATCTATCTATCTATCTATCAGATGCTCTCTGGCTATTGATTTTCCTATATATACTTTTATCGAGCTCTCTTCCTATCTATCTATCTATCTATCTATCTATCTATCTATCTATCTATCTATCTATCTATCTGACTATTTTTCTGTTCCTCTGTGGCTATCGCTTTGCCTATATATATATTTTTTATCTATCTATCTGTCTATTTATCTATCTATCTATCTGACTATTCTTCTGTCCCTCTCTGGCTATCGCTTTGCCGACATATTTTTTATCTATCTATCTATCTATCTATCTATCATTTGCTCTATTGCTATCGATTGTCCTATTTATCCCCCCCCTCTCTCTCTATTTAAACTGAGTATATTCTGGAATATTTTTAAATGGACAAACAACTTAGATTTGAAATTTGATCATTTTGCCGTCATCGAAATGAAAGGTACTGAACTAGTTTATATCATTTTTTTAGTTATTCCTTTGGATTTATTGGTTCATGGCAATATTTCATTTTAACGCGCAGGACAAACGTATGGAAATAGCTCTCTGAAGTATTAAAATATCTAAAGCTCTAATCAAGTTTGCTCTGAAGTCGGCGCAAAATATTCACTTTCTAACTTGCGAATGGCGCATCTCGATTTCACTTATCTTCTCCGGCATTCTTTTAGGAATTAGCAAAAATAATTCCGTTCATTTGGCGTCGAAATCAAAGTTCATCCCCCCAACACCCGTTTTTCCGAATCTATCTCACAAATCGGACTCACCAGCCAGTGTTGCGTGAAAGCGGCGACTTTAACGACAACAATTTGTTTTGGCCACCATTTGTTCCCCTCCTTAAAACGACAATATCAAAGGGTGCAACCATAAAAGAAAACAGTTATCTCCCTTTAGTGATAACGGCTTTGCAAAATATACATTGCTACAAATTACACACACACACACGCACATATACATATACATATAAATATATATATATATATATATATATATATATATATATATATATATATATATATATATGTGTGTGTGTGTGTGTTTGAGTGTGTGTGTGTTGAGCATGATAGGAGAGGTGCTGTTTGCATTTGAAAAGATTGTTCTTTGCTCTGCCAAAAGCAAAACAAACAAGCAAACAAAAATCAAGATAGAGCATCAATTATTTGTACATGGAAGGATTCAAATTGCTGACCATTCCTGCGTCGTAATAAAATGCTACAGCACAGACACACACACACACAGACACACACACACACACACACACACACACACACACACACACACACACACACACACACACACAAAAGAAAAGAGACACACAAAAATGATTACGTTAAATATATGAGATCAAAAGATTTCTTTAATGCCGACAACTGTTTATTTATAATTTCTTTCCAACCCCTAATACTACCGGGTAACATAGATAAAAAAAAACAAACAAAAAAAACAACAGACGCGTGCGCACAATCATATGTATTATACAGGAGCATATGTGCATGTGTGTGTGTGGAGGGGGGTGTTTGTATGCATTTCTGCCATATATGCATCTGTATGAAAAAGAATAAAAAAACTACAAACAAACTAATAGGATTACATAACGCAAATATTCGTCACTCCATCGTCATACATTGTTGCTTTCGTTTATGAAAGGAAGGTCTTTGTTATATATATATATATATATATATATATATATATATATATATATATATAGACAAATGTATCATTTAGATTTTCGATTTATTATTATTGAATTTCGACGTACAATGAAACTTTTCACACTGTAAGTTTTATAACCTTTCTTTTGCTTTCGTCTTTTTTAAAGACATTTGTTTGTTATATATTATTTCTGATTATTTTTTGCATCTGTCTATCCTCGACGATATATTAGCAAACAGAAACATATCAGCATTCACATCTTATTTATTAATCTCCATGAGAATATATATATATATATATATATATATATATATATATATAAAATAAATATATATATATATATATATATATATATATATATATGTATTTAGGTAACATATCTTCATTTAAACCCGTCCTGGGTATGACGATAAACTACATACACGTCCTGGGTAAGACGATAAACTATGTCCAACAGCAAGGACTCTGATCAGGAGGTACTGAGGAACTTGGAACCCCCTCTTAATTGCTGATGTTCCCAGGTCCACGCTGACCCGGGGTGGTAGCATCTGTTAGGGTCACATCTATGGGTAAATAGTTAACCCGCACAAACTGGGGTCAAAACATTATAAAAGTGTAAAAAATATGTTATTATTAGCAGCAATAAATTATTATCAGCTATACATTTTTTGAAAATATTACCAGTATATATTTTTTGGAAGAAAAATATTACCAGATATAGGTTTTTAAGAGAAAAAGGTTACCAGAAATACATTTTTGAAGAAAAAAATATTACCAGCAATACATATTTGAAGCAAATTATTACCAGAAATAAAAATTGTTGGCACGGCCACCTCGGCGTCGTGTAATGGTTAGCAAGTTTATCTCGCTAAAACAGTTACGAGTGAGTCCGATCCTCACTGGGTGTCACATGCCTGGTGCCACATGTAAGCTACGCTTAGAAAATCATTTGAGCACCTCGAGGCGGTGTAATGGTTAGCAAGCTTGTCTCGCTTGTCCAGTGAGTTCGATCCTCATTGAGAGATCCATACCATCGGCCTTGTACCACATCTAAGCAACACTTGGAGAATAACTATAAAAATTGTCGTCATTAAATAACCCATTGTGGTTGATATGCCGTAAAACAAAAGAAAACAAATCTTCATTCAAACATGTTTCATTGTGTTTGCTTATTTTCATACTGATCATTTCCATTTGTCTAAACAGTTTCTTGATGTTCAGATGAAATTCATCAAGGAAGATGAAGGGGATTTCCCTAACCAAATACTTTCGATCTTTACCAAGAATATCTTCAGGGATAAATTCCAAAGACAAGCTTATTGCAATTGCTATAAAAAACTCCATTCCCTTGTAATAGGGATTTTTAAAAACTTGCGCGAAAGCACACACTAATTATTTTAAAATTTAAAATTTTACCATTGAAGCTATATCCTATATGACGCACACACACATATATGTGTGTTTGTGCATATATATATATATATATATATATATATATATATATATATATATATATATATATATATATATATATATATAGCTAAACACTACAATCAATCAGGACACACATTAGAAAACTGCAAATGTTTATTGATAGATTCCGATTATACTTCCACATTCACACGCAGAAAAAAAGAAGCATATTAGATTTTAAAATTAAATACACATAAACTAGGGTTGAATAGGGACTTAGGTGTTTTAAATTTTTAATAAATATTTCAATAGTTAAGCAATTTTTTTTAGATATAGTAAAAAAATTTTTTTTAAACAACATTTAAAATATTTATGACAGTTAGATTTAAGTTAGGAATATCCGAACCGTGACGTTCCATATCACGTGACGTCCGCGTCTCGCGAAGGACGCTACTTGCTAACAAACAGTAATTTTAATTTATTTGTAACAAACATTTATTTCTGATAAAAAATTGAGGACAATTTGAAATATCAAATATATATATAAATAAATAAATAAATACTTTCATAAAATAAAACATTATTATTTTTTAATTTGAAACTTTTTCTATATATACATATTAAGAAAGTATACGTGGCTTCATTATGCTATATATATATATATATATATATATATATATATATATATATATATATATATATATATATATATATATATATATATATATGGATAAAGGCTTAGATTGAGAAATCGGAGAGCCGACGTCGAATTACAGACGAATCTATTATGTTTGCTTACGTGCTATTACCCTTGGAAAAGGTATGAGTACTCTTCTTCTCCCTCCAGCTATGGGTAAATAGTAGGACAGACTGGGTTCTATAGCCTTGGACAACAACTGGTCTAGGAGAAGGACAACTCTGAATTCAAACCTGTGGAGGGTCGTTTTGGGACCTTGTGGTACGTGGTGCACCAGGTCTCTGTATTCGGCCCTTCAAAAAGTGTGGATTTTTCTGCACAAAAACTTCACCACTATAATCAATTCTCATGTGTTGGTGTCGGGCAGTCAGTTTCCTAGGAACTGATCTGCTTGTCCCTCATACGTCGAATTCGACGGGAGAGTCGAGTATATATAGAGCGGTAGGGTGAGAACAAATGGAGTATAATTCCACTGTCCGTCACATTTAATTTAAAAGACAGTTCAATACAGATTAGAGCAAATATTATTTATAGTATGAGATTAAAAAAAAAAAAAAACATGTTGAAATCGCTACACAATGGAAATCGTGTTTCAACACTACAAATGTTTCTCCTCGGGCGATTGTAAATTACTAGTGAGTGAACGATTAATTTAATTTCAAAAGCACAATAATTACTCCTTTTTCGAGAAAAAAATTAAAATGAATCTTGTGCGTTTACAGTGATTAGCCAACGAAATGTGACCTACGTTAAATTCAAACTAACCTAAAAGAATTTATATAGGCCATGATATGAAGTTATCTGCAAATAGATCCTAGACAATTTCATTTGTTACAGATACAAATGATTACATTATTTCGTAAAATATAGAGAAATGTGACGTTCAACTTTCATAAAATTTTAAGGGGAAACGGTGACGAAGATAATCTAATATAATGTTAATTTGTTTTATGCTCGCTCAGCTTCCTACACAATATCTTATAGTTCATAATTAAAAGGTTTCTTTAAGAAACTGATAAATAACCGTAAAATTGAAATCAGATCATTAATACTTTGGTTAATTAATATGCAACCATTAAGTAAAGAGAATTCATATAAGATATTTATAATATAACTAACTAATCAATGTAATATATTAATAATTCTGACTACATGATGATAAAATAGTAAATAGACCTCAATACTGAGTTACATTAAATCTAAATGAATCTTACATAATACAATAGTAAACTATGCAAGATGTACTGCAGTTCATCTACTATTCATTACTATAAGAAAAATTATTATGAAATTCAAAGTTTAGCCATATTGTAAGGTAAAATGTAGACTATGCCTACAATTTACAGTAAATTCATTTCTTTACATATACATATATATATATATATATATATATATATATATATATATTGATTATTTTATATATTTTCTGTTTATATGTTATTTTTATAGATATAGAGAAAAATTGTCGAAAGTGAGTTTTTACAAACAGTAATTCGAATTTTGCTAACCAGACGCTCCTCTGTGGCTGAATAGTTAACACCACATCCGATCAAATAACGGTTACAGTTTCAATTCCTGTCGTAGTTGTTTGTTTTTTTTTCGTTACCGGCCTGAATATTTGCGTAAATTTGTTACGCGAATATTCAGGCCGGTAACGAAAAAAAAAAAAAAAACAACTATTTAAATAAATTATACCTATAAAAATTATGTATAAACATAATATATATATATATATATATATCTATATATATATATATATATCTCTCTATATATATATATATATATATGTGTGTGTGTGTGTTGTCATGTACCTAGTTTTTCATAAGCTATGGGTAAATTAGCAAGACTCGTATCATTAAAAAAAAAATATCTAAAAAATAATTAATAATATAAAATAAAATTGAGTATATATATTTATATTTCGGCATTAAATAATCCATAGAGTTTGATATACCGCTAAAAAAGAGCAAACAACCAACAATTTTCAGAATATATTTTTTGAAGGTATCGAAAATGTTTAGCACTCAGCATTGTGGAAATTTAAGTTCAATATCTGAAAATAATGTAAAACAAAAATTAGTGTTCAATAATATATATCGATATAGTGTTCAATAATATATATCGATGAAACTACGTTGATATTTTATCATTATATAACTTGCTTCATGATGTCTGGTAACAGGTGTTTTATTGTACATATATATATATATATATATATATATATATATATATATATAACAGTTTAATTGTATTTTATATTTTTATAATTTTTATTCTCGCATTCGACGTATGAGGGTGAAGCTGCTCAGTTCCTAAGCACCAGCATATATGATCTTTCCAAGGATATAGAACCCAGTCTGCCCTATATATATATATATATATATATATATATATATATATATATATATATATATATATATATATATATATATATGATGGTTCTTGAATGATTTTGTAAGATGGAAGCCTGGGTATGAATGTTGGTAACATTACTAAATGCTCAAATAAAATTTTCCTCTCACCATTGCTCATTTGAAGCTGATATGATATGATATCGAACAGTTTTATCGTATATATATATATATATATATATATATATATATATATATATATATATATATATATATATATATCAGGTATAGAGAATGTCTAAATATAAAAAGTGGACACTGGCGTTAACAACTAGCGTCAACAGTAACCTTCATGATTAAACGAATCTTCAGGCCATCAATGAATATTCTATAAACAAAGCCTGAATTTTGCTTTCAAGTATGAAACAGACTGTCGCCGCTAGGTAATAACCACAGTTAAAATCTATTAAAGAACCATCAAGAGAACAGTGAATAAGTTTTAAAAAAGAAGGAATAGACGTGAGGAAAACTGGATCAGGAAGACAAAAATGGATCAGCAAGAGAGAGCATTATTTCAACCTAGAGCTAAAGAAATCAATTACAAAAGATCCAATTAAATTCATAAGACGTTTTACATGTGAGAGAGGAGTTTCAGCTATGACAGTACAATGAGCAGTGAAAAAAGTTTCAGGTTTCATGAAAATGAAGTTTTTCATGAAACCTGTGAGGTACTTGTTACTCCAGGACAGAACGTTAACAGGTTTTAAAGGGCGAAGATCATCTTGAATATGTTAGAAAGTGATCCTGAATAATTTATATATATATATATATATATATATATATATATATATATATATATATTTTCATATAGATAAAAAAACAATTTACTCACTACAAAGATGCCACTTTGTTTCGGTGCATTTATTTGCACCTCAACTGGTGAGGACCAAACGTCGAGGTGCAAGTAAAGGCATCGAAACGAAGTTGCATATTTGTAGTGAGTAAATTACTTTTGTCTATAAGAAAAACTTATAATAAATAATTATTGCTCTTCTATTGGTATTGAGCCCTCTTTTAAATCAATGCTCTAAACGTTAGAATTTATATATTATTTCCGTTCTCGTCCAATAGTGTTATAAAAACCTCAGAAAAATCCAATAAGTTATCTTTAATCATTTCTAAGATAAAACGGTTCAAATCTTAATCTCGCCATTGGACAATATTGCTTTTACACGATTTGGACAATTTTGCTGTTACACACGGTATCTACATACATACACAAACACACTCTCTCTCTCTCACACACACATATATGTATGAATTTAATATCAAACGCAGATCAAATATGGATCGCAATCCGACTGGATTATAAAATAAACAACAAATAATAAGCGTATATCAATATAAGACGTTTCACTAATATTAAAGCCTCGTTATCGATTAATAGAAAACAGACAGAAACGCTGGTATTTTCAGTTATGTTTTGTGTCGTTTCTCATTGTCAGGACACGTGACACGGGCATTAAAACCCTGCATAATTCTATGAGTAGGTAAATTTGTGAAGATTCTTCTATGTCTAAGTGGGCATCGGATGGTAATGCTATTCGTACACACACACACACAGACACACACACACACACACACACACACATATATATATATATATATATATATATATAAAAAGAGCGGTGAAGTTTTTAAAAAAATTTCGAGCCCTTTTAGTTAAAGAACAACGTTTTAGAATATACGTTCAAAATTGTAAATCTAAGAACCTTTTGAACGCGTCTATCCGAATATTTTCAAAGGCACAGATGATAAATGCATCTATTAATTACCCTCCTACCTTTGAAATAAATAAGATACTGTAATTAACTTTTAGTTTTCTTTTGTGACATTGTTCGGTCGATTTTGCGTCTCTCATAAGCATATAATGGATTTAAATAGTTATTATTTTATTAACAATAGACTTGCGTGTCTCCTTTTGGCTCAAGGTATCAGTATTTGAGCACAGGCGAATGTTTATTTACTGTTATTTTATTTGGGTTCATCTCAGTAAATAACAGTAATCCTCCGCTCTTGATGCTAAAAAGCTCACTGGTACAGCATACAGGGTGATATATACTGGTCATAGAATGAGTGACCAATATATAAATTTGAAATTGCATAATTAAGGGTCTTGCCTTGGTAGTCGTTTTGTTAGTCAGCGACATCTGATTTAACATTAGCATATCAGACACATTAACTTCACAGCTATGAAATTGGAGATCGTGTTGAGTTAGTTTTCTTTTTTGTAAAAAAAAAAAGATGGCCGTTAGATTGCAAATATCTTGGATCATTTCTCTCTGTGATCTCAGCAAGTGGATATTTAATCTCTTCGGTAAAATGAATACGAGCACTTTGACTGACTGGCGTTTTTTTTTTTTTTTTTTTTTTTTTACATTCGTAAAAACAATACATTAAATTTGCAATTTCTCTCTGCCGAGTGCGGATGGCTTAGGGGTAGAAACTCCGACTGATATCAAATCGGTCGGGTTTAGATCCTGGCTTGAGGCTTTCGGATGTCTAGTCGCACTGAGGACCTGTGATACATCAAAACAGTACTATCTGCAGATGAATATATATATATATATATATATATATATATATATTATTGTCATCCACAGACCTACCTTGTGTGGCCTTGCATTGCATTGTCTAAATTAAAAATAGGAAATATTATTGACAAGAAAACTAATAAAAAGTAATATAATCTTGTCAAGTAGGTCTAACATATATATATATATATATATATATATATATATATATATATATATACACACACACACACACACACACACACACACACACACATATATATATATATATATATATATATATATATATATATATATATGAATTGAGCGCTCTGGCTGCTGATTTTTCTTTAATATATCACGTATATAATACGTTAAACGGTTCCCTTTCTCTGCTGTGCGCCGATATCTTAGGGGTAGAGTCTCTGACTGTATGCCAAATCGGTTGAGTTTCGACCTAGGCTTGAAGTCTGATGTCTAGTCTCACTGATGAACTGTGATAGAGGGAAACAATCTGTCTGTATACACCTATACACACGCGCGCGCACACACACACACACACACACACACACATATATATATATATATATATATATATATATATATATATGTAACAACATCACAGGCATTGAAACCATTCTAGCAAAGATGCAATTTAGCTGGCTTGCTCATTTTGTGAGAATGGATGAGAATAGACTTCCAAAAAAGAAGGTGGTGTATTGACAACTACCAAACTCCAAGCGTTCAGTTGGATGTCTACTCTTACGCTATAAAGACAAATTGAAAGCCAACTTGAAACGTATCAACTTTGATCTTAAAACCTGGGAAACCCAGACATCAGACCGAAAGGGGTGGTATAATACATGTATTATTAAGTTACAGAGTTTCGAAGACAGTAGACTGAAGCACCGTGATCACCTTCGTCAAGCTCTGAAGCAGAGACGCCATCAAAATCCTGCTTTAACAAATTTCATCTGTCAGTGTGGCTTTGTCGCAAGCAGCAAGGCTGGGTTAGTATCACACTTAAGAAAGCAAAAAATGAAATATGTTTTTCCCTTACATGATTTTATCCACAATAGCTCCTGCGAGCATGCATAAATGTAAAACTAAAAGCACTATCTAATGTTGACACTCATTTATCGATGACGACAGGAGATTCCACCATATATATATATATATATATATATATATACAGATAGACTGTTTCGATGTATCACAGCTCACCAGTGTGTCTAGATATCCAGTTGCCTCTAGCTAGGTTCGAAACCTGGTTGAATTGGCGTCAGTCGGAGATTCTACCCCTAAGACTTTGGAGCACGGCAAGGATGAAAGTGAATTTAAAGCATATTTATTTTTAGATAAACACACAGTGACTGAGAGAACTCGGTTCGCTTTACCGAAGAATCTTGCATTATTAGCAGTAATAGTCACTGTTTACAAACTCACACTTACTCCCCAGAGAGCTCAACCGAAATAAATTTATATATATATATAAGAAATGAATGAATATGAACGGTGAATACCGATTTTCTGAGTATCATATCCTTCGAAATGAAATACAGTATTATAAAGTAAGTTGTAAAAAGGAGATTTTTATATAGCTAAAGTAATTAACGTAAATTTATTAATCAATAACTCAATGGCCGCCAGCAGTACCCAGACGTTATCGAATTTACTTCAGTCTATACCGAAATAATTTTCTTCATTCTTAATTATAACATAATTGATAAACATAATTTTACGTTTTAAGTTTTTCTGAATCTCCTGGTACTCAAGTTTTCTCTTGAGTGAAACAAAGAACTTTAGTAGGCTTGATAAATAATTCACTGATTTCTTCTGGGTATATATTTACGAATGAGTCCGGATACTGCCATAACGAAGGGTGATATATTTTCATTTTAACAAAGCTGAACTTTTATACTTGTTGACATGCAGTAATGCTTTCTTCTGTATCCGGTTGTTCGTAATAGGTAATAACTATCATGTTTCAGTAACTGCATTGTAAAACATTTTTTGGGTGATGCCCGAAATTTAATGTTTGTATCCGTTTGGCGCTAGTCATGGCGATTACGTTAATAATGGCTTTTTTTTTCTTTTTAAACGAGCTCAAAAAATCAAAGCAATAAAGACACAAAAAGTTATTGGGTGTGGAAGAGTTAGAAACAGGAACATTGCTAAGCAGCTAGAACAGAGAAAGAGTTTCACAGGAGCACAACAGATAGCCATTAACATTGCATTTAAATTTTTGCAGATTAAAGTTGGCTCGAAAGTATGGAGTCAGAACGGTGTTCCACAAGTGAGAAGTGCGAGTGAAGAAACCATTAGCATAGAATCTACGGTTACATCTAGCCAGCTCAACCGTAAATTGGTGAGATGTAGATGCCAGCTTACTACGGCGCTTATATTCCTAGAGTCGAGGAATAATTACGAAGAGGTCATCCTAACACTTACTATAAAAGTATTTATAGAAAAGGCAAAGTGAGGCAGCCTTATGTCGGCGAGAAAGTGATTGAAGCCGAGAGGCCGGATCAGGGCCAATAATAGTGTTGGTACTTTTTGGAAAGTTTTCATAATCAATTTTCTACAGCCACCAAGAAATTCGTGAACTTGAAAAGATTAAAACTAAAATAAATAGACATAATACGTCTAAATTATTTAGCTGAAGATGCTTGAATACACACACACACACACACACGCACACACACACACACACACACACACACACACACATATATATATATTCACTTGTATGGATATGCGCTTGTGACCATGGTTATAACATGATTTCGTTGTCAAGCTTTTGAATCTTTCTATACTTGGTTTTTGATTGGTTATTCTAGCTTTCGTAACAATGTTTTCCCCTAGGATAGGATCGTTAATTAATTTGAAACTTTTAAAACCATTTATTTTATCTTCAACATCATCACTTGATAAGACACCGAGGGTGTTGAAGCAAAATGGCTATTTTTGTAGTGATTTTATAGCATACTTATGTTATAATATTTTTATAAATAATAATTATATCTGCTCTACTTTGTATTGAGCACTCTTTTAAGAATAGTAATTGTTGGTTATTGGTATTCATTCCGTATACACCAATTATATACTTGGGCATATATATATATATATATATATATATATATATATATATATATTTTTTATTCCAATGAAGATGATAATGCGACGAAGAAGTAAGGGGTTACTGACAGTGAATAAATAAGTTTTGAAGATCGTAGATGGCAGAGAAGCAAAAAGCCAAGAGTTCAGGTCTCTCCTTCATCTGTGAGCAGATTGTCCAGAATTAACTTTAGTATAGGAGATACGATATTCTGTAACAGTGAAGAATGATTTTTTTTCTTAAGGCAGCTTCCTCTGTCTTAATGGTCTACTTAGATTCCGAAAGGCAACTTTTGCTATTCTCATGCACCCTCTGTTTAATATATGTCATTTTTTGGCACTATATTACCCAGACAGTTGAATTTTTGCGCCTGCTTAGTTTTCACGTTCCTAATTCGTAGTTCACATCTTCGATTGCCTATTTTGCTGAGAAACATGTCTACTTCATAGATAATCCTGGGTATGGCGATAAACTACATTGGGCAGCAAGGCCTCTGATCGTGAGATCTGAGGTTTTCATGATCGTGGAACCACCTATTAATTACTATTGGTTTCCAGGTCCTCCCTAACCTGGGATGGTAACACCTGATAGGGTTCCAGCTACAGGTAAATAGTGAATCCTCCAAACAAAAACAAAACAAAATGAATGTATAAAATTATATATTTTTTTTATTTTTGAAGTATATGTGCCAGGGATGCATTTTTATATGACCAAAATTATATATTTATAGTTGAATAACCAACAATACATCTTATTTGAAGTTAAAGTCATGCATTTTCGTTCAAAGTATTTAGATTTCGGCATTAAATAACCCTTAGTTGTTGATATGTCCCTAAACAAATTCAACTAACCAAACAATTAATATGAAAAAACACTTTCATGATATTAAATCATAAATTATCCATATAATATCCTACAATTTCTGCATTCAAAAGTTTTTATGATGTCAACGAACATTCGTTGGCACCTCTTAATGCTAACGAATACTCGTTGTCACTTTTATAATGTTCGTTGTAGTAGAGACTTTATAATCGCCAATACAACTATAGTAAAGCCGTTGAACAATACTGGTGTCAGACGCTTTCGAATAACACTAGCACTAATAGTACGTGCACGATATTACTAGCTCAAATAGTAATGGGTATAGTGATACGAATAGAGAAATAGTATAGTGAATAGTATAGGGGTTAGCAGTTGGTATATTAATAGAGGATAGAGTAGAAATGGTGATCGGAATAGTAATAGAGGATAGAATAGAAATGACGATCAGTTAGACGCCAAGCTAAATCCTACGTATGACTTTCTTCTATGGTCACGTGATCTAGTTAATTCAATCATATGATCGCCTGTATTTGCTCACTGGCGTTCAAACTCAAGTGTCGGAAGTAACACTTTATTCCTATATGACAAAAATATAACTCCAACAAAACTCCCAGATAAAACACATATTTGCGCTTCTAGTATGTAAATATGTATATGCATAAAAGCTGAGTATGATCTACCATGCATTCAGTTGTGAAAGCAGAATAACATATGATATTTTTATTCAAAGCTACCAAGAACATTAAATCTTTGTATCAAAGGACCCATTTGGTCTTGATATACCGGCAAACAAGCCAATCAAATCAAATCAAATCAAATCTCTTCAGACAGTTAAATGTTGGTTCTTTCGATTTATTTTCTCTTACTAGTTAAACATTTACTGTCGCAGACTACAGATATTTCCTGAAAATTCGAATATTAAATGAAAGATTATCATATTGACCCAACTACCTTATAAGCCAATAAACAGTAACCTATGACGCAATTTGTCGAAAACTGTACAATCGAAGGATTTTATTTCACTGTTTTCAGCTTGCAAGCTGCGTTTCAAAATGCATTTATAATCCCTCAACTTGCTAAAGAAAATCCTTCTTCCACCGAGCCGGGATAAATTACATTAAAATGGGTCATACTCATATCTCATAAACCGGCCAATTGGCGCCAATTGAATAGTTTTGTCTCTTGACTCTCAAATAGAGCAAAATAAAAACAAAGTAAAATAAATAAATGAACAAATAAACATTAATAATAATAATAATAATAATAATAATAAGAAGAAGAAGAAGAAGAAGAAGAAGAATGATAATGAATTCTTCTAAAACTCACTTTATGGATTAAGCACATTTCTATATGCATAATGTCACTGACTCTCTTCACAGATATTTACTCTTGCCTAAATAGCAAATCTGGTATCGCTGACAAAACTAACCTGGCCGTTGTTCTCGAAAAACACCACCAGTCTGTGGTTGACTAGGGCAAGAAATGGCTGGTTAACTTTAATGCCTCAAAAACAAAACTGCTCTCTATTACTCACCACAGAGAACCCTCCCTCTCTCTCATTAGATTGTCTGATGCTCAACTCGACGAGAGATCCTCTCTGCTACTGCTTAGTCTCACACTGTCCGCTGAGCTGAGATGGAACAAATACATTGAATCAATAGCTTCGTCTACCGCAAGGATGGTTGATGCTCTATATCGCACCAGAAAGTTTTTAAGTTTTTCTAGACCGAGTCCATCCTTCAAATCTATAAATCAACCATTCGCCCTTGCATGGAATATTGCTGCCATATATGGTCTGGAACCCCCGCTGTTTGTCTTAAAGTCCTCAACAAAATCCAGAGACGGATATGCAATGTGGTTGGCCCTGATCTGGCATCACGTTTACAGTCGCTCTCTCACAGACATGCCGTCGCCTCCCTCTGTCTTTTCTACAAATATTTTCACGGTAACTGTTCCGACGAGCTACTTTCGCTCTTTCCTAAACTGCATGAATTGAAACGTACCACTAGGTCGGCATCTCAGTCCCACCCTTTCACTGTCGAAATGGTTAAATGTAGCCGTTTCTTCTACTCCAACAGCTTCACGTCTCGCACTTCCCGCCTGTGGAACTCCCTTCCTCTTACTTGCTTCTCTGATAGATATAATCTTCAACTATTCAAATGCAATGTCAATCGACATCTCCAGATGCCTTGATCTATTCCCCGTCCTTCTCTTCATCCTTTCCTCTTTCACGCCTCTTTACTCTTGCTCCCGCTCTCTGTAATCCCTTGTAAGCTAATGACACTCCCGCCTTGCTTGGGGTGAAAATTAAAAAAAAAAAATTAAAACAAAATGGTGTCAAAAATAAGCATCTAGAAATTAATATATTGGTGGTACGCGGAAAATTAAGTAAATACTTTTATATCTTAATACTAAATTCTATTTTTTAAAATCATTTCACCTCAAGAAGGGCAATAAAACAACTAGGATATTAGGCGTTACTAAGTGTGACAAAATCTAAGAAAAAAACTACTATTAAGGAGAGAGGAGAACAATAATTATGAAGACAGAAGATAGCGATTGACATTGCATTAGAAGCAAGAAATTTCCACAAGCGAGAAGTATGATAGAAGAAAATGCCAGCATAGAACTTACGGTTACATATAGCCATATCAGCTGTAAAATCAACAGAGTATGCCGGCAATCCACTACTGCGCATAAATTGATAAAGTATAGGTACCACAGAGAAAGGTTTATGAGAACAATTACCGTGAAGATATTTATGGAAAACACACAAGGAAGCTAAGGCGGTGGGAAGTTGAGATACCAGGTCAGGGCCAATGACATTGCAGAATCTTGTCTGGATTTTCTCAAGAATCTCTAAATATATAGCAGAAGCACCAGATTAGATATGACAGTAATACTGTTATATACCTCACCTATAAATACTAACAGGTATGTCCCATTCCTCATAAATTCGTTGGACGTTATTGTAAGTAGGGATAACATTCTAAGTAGCAGTGGTTTTCCTACTTGACGCCGATGACGAGTATTGTATTTTGTAGATGTTATGAAGGTTGCTATTTCATTTCCATCTTCCCTTTTGGTTATTCCTCATTCAGTAATCTTTTCTAGGTTACAACAAATATCCCAAACAAGGACGTATGGTAAACTTATAACTCTGTAAAATAGATTCTGGCGAGTAATATTGTCTAGCTCAACACAGTGATTGAATTTTCTTAGCTGCAGACTTAGCGATTGATTCAATATGCGCTTTCCAGTTCATGTCCAGTTCATGTCCGTTACATCTAGATATAATATTGATTATAATATTGTACAGAATATAAAGATATAAAGAGTTTAATATAGATAGTACACCTTGACATAATATTGATTCAATATGCTCTTTCCAGTTCATGTTAAATCCATCTAGACATATCAACTGTAAATGATGAGATAATGCCGTCAGTGTAGCACTGTGCGTGAATTCATAAACTCTTAGTGCCAAAGAGGGACGTACATTAGAACAATTACCATGAAATTATTTATAGAAAAGGCACAAAGAACCAACGTTACAGCGGTAGGAAAGAAAATACTGTTCAGTAATTATAAAGTTTGTCTATATTTCTGAGATGAGGTATTATGTACAGTATTTATATTAGTCGGACTATTGTCCTCATCTTTGTCGCCATATTTGTCACAACGTTTCGGCCGTTGTACGCTCCGGCCTTCTTCAGGTGGTAGGAATTTCGAACTGAACCCTTTATTTCGATCACTGGGGTAGACTGTTCTAGTTTCACGTGCCATGTTTGATGGATGTCAGTTATCAGTTATCTCCTGCTAATTTTCCCTCTGAAAGGAAAATTACTGCGAGATAACCAGGATAACTCACCTCCAGGAAACACGGCACAGTGGATAAAGAACAGTTAGATCCCAGTGACAGACCCAAGAAGGTGAGTTCAATGCCCGTTAAGGCTGGACCACCTTCAGAAGAAGGCCGATAACGTACAACAAACATGGCCGAAACGTCTACCCCAGTGACAAATATTCAGGCGACAAAGATGAGGACAACAAAAGATAGTCCGACTAATTTAAATACTGTACAATTATAAAGTTCTTTCAAATGGTCGATATGTATGCGTGTTCTTGTGACACAGTGTGTTATGCTGACGGGAGGTTATTCATGGGCGCGTCACATTTTACCAGACCGATCAGTCGACAGGATCAAGGTAAAACTTTATTCAACTATATACATATGAACACTAATTGGTATGTCGCAATTCTCATAAATGCATTGGACACTATTGTAAGTGGGGATAATAAGCTTTGAAAGTAGTCCACCACTAGCAGTGGTTTACGTATTTCACGACGCTGGCGAGTATTGTATTTTGTTGATGTTATAAAGATTACTTTTTTAATTCCAATCTCCGTTTTGGTTATTCCTCATTCAGTAAGAAACAAATGCAGACCTCAGTTCTCCAGTAGTAGCTTATGGCCATATCATGTTGAAACATAGGTTCCCGGACGATAACTGAAGTTAATCAAAGTCGATCTTGGTCAGTACCTAGGTGAATGGCCACTTGGGAATACCAGGTGCTATATGCTTGGATGCTCGGTTGGTACAATGGATAACGGCTGGAAATTGTAAATCTGAGAGCCGAGTTCCAATTCCAGTCGGGTTCGTATTCATTCACTTACGCGCAAATACACTTGGGAAAGGTAAGAATCAACTTCTTCAAAGGTATGAATCCACCTCGTTTTCCCCATCTATTGGTTAATTAGTAGGTGTTGTATTAGAAAAGCATTATTATCTCAAATAAATTCTTATATTCTACAAATATTTTCCAGCATTGAATAGTGTTTGTTTAGTGGCATATCAACTCCTTATGGGTAATTTAATGCTCAGATTTAATTTTCTTGAGAGAATAATTTCATTTATAATATTATATTTCTGGTATTTTTTCCTAAAAATATACTACTGATATGTTTATATGAAAATATAATTTGATACCTTCATAATGTTAACATATTTATTGTTTATACGTTAATTTTATAGATACAGATACTTAAGTAATTGCTCTGTTTATAATAAACAATATTAACATCATTTACCGCCCTGAAAGTCCAAGAAATTTCATTCCGACAGGAATCAAACCGGTATCCTATACGGAACCGTCATACAGTCTGACGTGCTATACCATTTAGCCACAGAGGAAGCGTCTGGTTAGCAAGGTCGAATTACTGCTTTTAAACTACAAATTTCCTATGATTTCTCTCGAACGCTCATAACTGCTCGAAGTGATTTTATAGATATAAATATTTAAATTTTTCATAGTGTTTTGACCCCAGCTTAGCGGGTTAACTATTTGCCCATAATTGGGACCCTAACAAGTGCTACCACCCTGGTTTGGGTTGTACCTGGGCACAACAGTAATTAAGAGGTGGTTTCACGCTCCTCAAAACCTCCGGATCAGAGGCCTTGGTACTGGATGTAGTTGATTGCCATACCCAGGACGGGTCTTTGAATAACCTACGAAAGTCATCAAAAAAAAAAAAAAAATGAATCAGTCATTCTCCTGTTGTATGGATAGACATCAAGAGACCGATAGCGTAGTTTGATATGCAGTGATCGATGGTGGATTATAAGCGACACAGTCAATTACTACGGTAGGGATCAACTGATTCTAGTTCGATGAATACTGAGGTTACTAGTAGCAGTTGTCACCACTTGAAATGAATCGTAATTACAATATACGTGTGAAAGCACTTGATAAAACAGCATGATGAAAACAACCAATTTTTTATACCACATCTCTTGTTGCGTGCATTACCAACCAATGTGCGAGCTCCCACAGTAGGAATATGGCGGGAATCGGCCATGAGAGATGGAGAAGAAACTAAATAATAGTTTTAGAATTCGCTCAAAATAATGAAAACGAATAATAACGTTTCAGAAATAAAACAGGCAACAGCTTTTGTTCCACCTTGTGAAATTTGTCTTGGTTTTGTTTTTGCAGTGATTCGGAAAGTGATTCAAGACAT
The DNA here is from genome assembly GCA_903632075.3 of Acanthosepion pharaonis. Classification (NCBI taxonomy): domain Eukaryota; kingdom Metazoa; phylum Mollusca; class Cephalopoda; order Sepiida; family Sepiidae; genus Acanthosepion; species Acanthosepion pharaonis. The sequence goes on along the minus strand of CAHIKZ030000746.1, from coordinate 2,236,474 downwards.
TTCCCGGTGAAAGCAATGCTCGTCCTAAACGGCTGAAGTGATATCCCGCAAGAAATTCCATTATGTCGTCTCACATTGCTAGTGTATACGGCACTATTTCAAGGCGTTCCGTCTTTGAAAGTCATGATTTTTCTGAGAGTGATGCCCAGATATTCCCCTGATAGGACGTCGTTTGGAATTATCCAGTCTTGAAATTACTTTAAGAATTTAAAATGAACAATGAAAAGAAAAAAAAGACATTGACCGATTAAATGAATATATATATATATATATATATATATATATATATATATATATGTATTGTTATACGTTATTTATATAGGCACAAATATGATACGACGTCATTTGTAATTATCCAGTCTTGAAATTACTTTAAGAATTTAAAATGAACAATGAAAAGAAAGAAAAAAAAGACCATTACAAAAAAATCGACCGATTAAATGAATATATATATATATATATATATATATATATATATATATATATATATATATATATTGTTATACGTTATTTATATAGGCACAAATATTTAAGTAAATGTTCTCTTTATAATAAACAGTATTAACAACATTTACCGGCCTAAACGTCCGAAAAATTTCATATTGACTTTTTCAATCCTAACTTTTCAGCCATAATAGTGTTTTAAATAACTTACGCTGTGTTGGGGGTGGGGTGTTATTTTCGATTCTGTAACCTCTTTCTGACATATGCGACGTCAGAAGCTTATGGCTATTCTCACGCTGTTTCAATATTAAATGTTCAAAACATTTACACCTAAGACAGACCATGCTAGGTCGTATCATGTTCATTCCTCCGTATTTCAGTTGTAAGCTGAAAGGTTCTCTCAGGGATCTTTTTACACTTGAACTGCTACTTCCCTGATCTCTAGTTTAGCCTCTAACTTAGGTTCGTTTCAAGATCAAATGGATATTTCATCTTAAATATTGGAAACTAAATTTTATTATACGATTTCCCATTCAAATTAGTATTCTTATATTGGTTGATATACTCACATCATTCCGGCAGTTGTACACTCCGGTCTTCTACAGGAGATTACAATCGTACTCAACATCCTTTGAATTTTGAACCAAATCTTATATTCAATTCACGCTGAGCGGAGAAAACACGTATCAGGTAATATTCACTATGTTCATCTTAATGTTGCTATCTCGTTTCTTCTCCGGAACATCTTTTCAGTGTTAGCTGACCCAGTGTTTGAACTCACAGTAGCTAGGGAAGTAGATATGTTTTTTGTTGTAGAGTAGCTAGCACCCCTTCAGCACTCTGCCAGGTGGCCTGGCTCATAGCCTTAAATAGTCTATGATTAAGGTCTTCAACAGTTAATTATTCACTTGAGTCAGTCAGTTGCTCAAGTCTCGACCGGCTGATCGGTTGAACTCTCTGCCTTCGGGCGGGGAGAAACCCGATCGATGCTACGTCGAAGGGCGGAGTCTCGTTCGGAGAGGTAAACCGGCCCTGAGCCCGTTTATACGGGTTCAATGGGCATATTTTTGGGCCGAGCCCACGGGCTCGGAGAACCCACAGTAAATAACCGACCTTGTGTCACATGCTGCCCCAGTGGGTGGGGGTGACTGAACATCGTTAGTTATTAACTTGAGTCAGTTGCTCAAGTCTCGACCAGCTGATCGGTTGAACTCTCTGCCTTCGGGCGGGAGGAACTCGAAGAAGGCTATGCCGAAAGGCGGACTCTCTTTCGGGGAGGTAAACCGGCCCTGAACCCGTTTATACGGGTTCAATGGGCATATTTTTGGCCGAGTCCACGGGCTCGGAGAGCCCACGTTAAAAAGGCCTTGTGCTACATGACGCCCTCGTGGTGGGGGGTGACTGAATATCGTCAGTTATTAACCTGATACTAAGCTGATTAATATTCGGACTGATCTTAATTCGTTTGGCTATACAGCATTTGACACTCCTATATTCTTTGTAAGTTGTCTTGTTAATTGTTTTGTAACTTATTGTTCTGTGTTTTTTCTACGTATCCATTAACACCGGATACTGGTGCTGAATAAATATATTAAGCACTCATTTTTCTCTGTGCATCATTCACCTCGACGACAAAACAGTTTTAACCAACACTTTTAGCCCAGTTCATCAATCCAAATGGTGCAATATTAGGACGTTAAAAATATCTATACACCCGTGGTGGAATTTTTAAAGGCTCTGATTCAAAATTCCGTGAAGGTTTCCGAGTACAATAACAGATGTAAAGAAGGCCGAAGCCTAAATATGCCAAAATATTGTAGGCAGAATAAAAAAAAAATATTGATGCGAGGATTACGAATAGATTATAAGAAAAAGTATGGATACATGAATGATCATTTATTCGAAGAGATTGAGGTGTTTATGGAAGCACCCACGCGGGAATCTCCTTCAAAGCTGTCAGTGTTAAATTTTTTCTTCTTATATTTGAAACGTTTAAATCAGGGGGATTCCACTCCGTGTAAGTGTCATTGCGTGTCCATGCTGTAGAGGTTTCAGTTGGTAGAACTAAAGAACAAAGCTCATTCGAACATTTGCCATGGAAATAGCGATAGAGTAGCAATAGTCTTGCAACGGTTCGTCCGTGGGGAAATGAGATGCTGCTGGCGAGAATCGATCTTCCCTCCTAAGACCGCGTAAATGATGTTCTATTCTATGCTATTCTCTTCTAAGGTGTCTGCAATACTTAATTCACCTGTAGTCCGATTCACACTCCTCCGCAGTTTTTTTGAACAGGAGTAGATTAATTTAGTTTATTTTGTTTTACGGCGTATCAACATCAACGGGTTATTTTACAGTATTTAGACACATCAGACCTAATTGCTTATTTAATGCCTACATTATTTTTAGGATAGGTTCGTATGACTAGAATATGTATTCTATGTAAGAAATCAGTTCGTAGACAATGATTTGATGTTTATTTTGTTTTACGGAACATCAGAGCCAATGGCTTATTTTATGCCGACAAGATTTTTAGAATATGCTAAAATGAAGAGACTATGTATACTTTGTAAAAAAAGAAAAAAAAAAACAGTTTGTTGATTAGGTTTTATAGACGTATTTTGATAAAGAATGTTTTTGTCAGGAATCAAATGTATCGCTGGCAATATTCTTTTTTTTTAAAATTATTGCTTGTACTTCTACTATAAAAATCTGTTTTTATACTTTCATCGTGTTATCAGCCAGTTTGAGCTCTATTTGCCCATATCTGGGACCCTACCTGGTGCTAACGCCCCTACAGGAGTAGACGTTAGATAAACGTCTACTCATTCCGGTTTCTTCTAAAATCTTCTCCTCCTCTTTCACTCCCAGATGACCCTTGCGTCTTAGTGGCATTATTGCCTTGCTTGAGGTGAATTGATTAAAAAAATACTACATTTTCGATTTAATTTGACTTTTTATTCAAACATTTTCTAGGCTTAGTTTCAAATTACGCTATAATTATTAGACATCCAGAGACTAAATTCTCCACAGAGAAAAATCCATTTACAGATCTTAGTAAAGAAGGAAGCGAACAGATTTACGCTGAGGTATCTATGTATTTATATTATACTATAACGACAAGAAAATAGACCAGCAAGGGAATGAGACTGTAGGCGATTACTGCGTTGGCATATACGGGATTAATGATCAGTCAGACGTTAACGAAGCCCAACGAAGACGTCAACAGAGCCTTTCTTGTTGATTGGACAAGTCTCTTTCTCGTGTGAATGCGCGCATTTGATTGAATATTAACTGAGGTTCGCAATATCCTTGCACTTGCTCTGAAGTTTCATCGAGGCTGAAAACGGGACTAAACGCGACAAAATCTGCAACACCAATGCTATTGCTACACGCTAGATTAAGAAGAGTGGTTTTCATTGACATGACTGACGAGGCTTTAGTTTCGTTCTCTGTTAACACAAAGTCAATGCGTTAAAATTATTTTAGCCATGATTTAATTATCTCTTTCTCTCCCTTACACACACACACACACACACACACAGAGAGAGAGAGAGAGAGAGAGAGAGAGAGTCCTGGGTAAGACGATAAACTACGTCCAGCAACAAGGCCTCTGATCAGGTTTGAGGAGCGTGGAAACACCTCTTAATCTCTGGTGTTCCCAGGTCCACCCTGACTCAGGGTGGTATCATTTTTTAGGGTCCCAACAATGGGCAAATAGTTACCCCCCAAAAAAAAACTATGAAAGTGTAAAAATAAATTTTAATACCAGAAATACTTTGTAAAAAAATTATTACCAGGAATACATTATTACCAGCAATACATTTTTGAAAAACAAAATATTACAAGCGGTAGAATTTTGAAAAAAAAATATTACCAACAATACATTTTTGAAAAAAAATATTACCAGCAATATATTTTTGAAAAAAAAAAAAATATTACCAGGAACCATCTTTGCAAAAAGACATTACCAGCAATACATTTTTGAAAACAAATTGACAGAAATAGTTTTTTGAAGAAAAAATATTACCAGAAATAGATTTTGATGGTAAAATATATTAACAGCAATACATTTTTGGAAAAATAAAAAATACCAGCAATAAAAAATTTTGTCGGCATTAAATAACCCATTGAGGTTGATATGCCGTAAAACAAACCAAACCAAACCAAATCAAATACACAAAACACACACACGTGCGCGCGCACGCGGACACACACACACACACACACATCGAAAACGACCTCAATTCCATTGTTAACTGGGCAAAAGATGGCTTGTTAATTTTAACACTTGTAAAATTAAATTTCTCTCCATTAATCATCTGCGAGGCCCCTCTCTTCCTTCCATCAGCATGGCTAATGCTCACTTCCTGGAAGGTGACTCGTTGTACCTTCCTATGCTAACCTTCTTAGCTGGCATGTAGTGGAAAGACTATACTGAATCTATCGCTAGGTCAGCTGCTAAGAAAGTCGGTTCACTGTGTCGCGCGAGACAATTCTTCTCTCCTGAATCTATCTTGCATATCTATAAGTCTACCATTCGTCCATGCTTAGAATATTGATGCCATACATGGTCCGGAGACCATGCTATTTACCTTGAGCTCTTTGATAATATCCAAAGAATCAGCAATATTATCGATTCTGATCTTGCGGATCGGTTTCAGTCACTTTCCCACTGCTGTAAGGTTACCACCATGTACATTTTTTATAGATACTTTCATGGTAATAGTTCGGCTGAGCTCTTGTTGTTGTGTTTGAATGAGTGTGTGTTTGAGAGAATGCATGGGATGAATTAATGTTTTATATTATTAAAGTCCCGCATTGATTTGATCCAGTGAACTGATGTTTCTGCCACGTTCAAGGATTGTGTGCGTGGGGGGTATTACTAATATTGTTTTATTTCGTTTCTTGGAAATAGTTTTGTTCTCTTATTGTAAATATTAATTGGGACTGGATTTTAAATTGTTGTTTTATTCCTCTGCCCACACAGTCAATGAATTGTATATATGGTGACTATTTAGGATTTTTTTAGAGAAAATGAGGTATTATGGTAGATGCTGTTAGAAAGGTAAGTAAGGAGGTGTTGTTTTCGTGTTAGTAATATTGTGGTATATTTGGGTCAGTGTTTAAAGTTTAAATTTAAGACAGATGAACACCATTTCCACCCCCGTTCGCCATTTTGGCCTTGTGCGACATTTTGTAAATATTTACAAATAAATATCGCTCTTCGCTCCGGCACCTAAACTTTTTGAATTTAAGCGCAGTAGTGGCGTCGGAATTCCATTAATTTACAGTTGAGCTGGCTAGATATAGCCGTAAATCTTATGCTAAGAGTTTATTTTCTCGCACTTCTCGCTTGTGGAACTCCCTTCCAGCTCCATGCTTTCCAGCTAACTTTAATCTGCAAAGGTTTGCATGCAATGTCGATCTCTATCTATTGCCGCCTTATTACTCTTTTCTCCTCCCGCTAATTATTAATGTTTCTATTACTAATTCTTCCATATACTTTTAAGTCTTTCACACTTGTGTCTCAGTGGCTTTACTGCTATGCATGAGGTGAAACCAGTTTTATATATATATATATATATATATATATATATATATATATATATATATTCAGTAAAGTTCACCCTGTACAAAACCCGGGGGCCATTCCTTCTTTCTTTCTCTTTCTCTTCATACCTTTTACGTAACCTTTCTTTTTTCTTTCTTTTTTTCCTTTTTTATATCTTTTACATAAACTTTATTCTTTCTTTTTCATTCCTTTATTAATCTTTATTTTTATTTTCTTTATTTTTTCTTTCACTTCATAACTTTTATTGAACCTTTTCTCTTTCATTCTTTTTCATATCTTTTACGGAAACTTTATTCTTTCTTTCTTCCTTTTCATATCTTTTACGGAAACTTTATTCTTTCTTTCTTTCTTTTTCATATCTTTTACGTAAACTTTATCCTTTCTTTCTTTCTTTTTCATATCTTTTACGTAAACTTTATTCTTTCTTTCTTTCTTTTTCATATCTTTTGCGTAAACTTTATTCTTTCTTTCTTTCTTTTTCATATCTTTTGCGTAAACTTTATTCTTTCTTTCTTTTTCATATCTTTTGCGTAAACTTTATTGTTTCTCTTTTTTTCTTACCTATTACGTAAGCTTTATTTTTTCTTTTTTTTTCTTTCTTTTCATACCGTTTACGAAACCTTTCTTTTTTTTCTTTTCTTTCTTTATTTCTTTCTTTCTTTTTCATAACTTTTACGTAACCTTTATTCTTTCTTTAAGTTTTTCCTTCATTCTTTTTTCATACATTTTACGTAACCTTTAATTTTCTTTCTTGCTTTCTTCAATATTTCCTTTTGTAAATTTCTTTTTTTTCTTACTTAAAAATTCCTTCGTTTGGACTTTCTTTAAATGTCTTCCTCCTATTTTTTTTTCCTTTTCCAGAATTTCCCGCTTGCTCACCGATCACCCACGCTATCTTTACGACCAAGAAATTGTTAGTCGGCTCGAAACTTTTCTCTCCTGGAAAAGAGCTAGTCTCAGATCGATAATTACATGCCTAAGCCCATATGGATTACTTCTCTAGCCTTTGCTACCGAAATGTTGTCAGGTATTTATCAGCAGATAGGCATGTTTTATTTGCCTCCTTCAATATGAGATTAATCACGTTCCCACGAGAAAAGTGATTATGATGATAATGAAGACGGTCTCGTTGGGATTAGGCTAGTGTTGATGATGATGATGACGGGGGAAGTTAGCCGGTGACTGTGTTCATTCTAATCGCTGATCTCCTTCTGTCAAAGGAGAAACAGGAAGCCTCAGAAAATATGCGGCAGAGAAAAGACTTAAGACATTCCACCAAAAAGCCACCAATGTTTGCCTGATAGTCAGAAACACATGAAGTGAAAGCAGCGTTTCCTTTGTTTATTCTTTATGACGAATTATCGTTGACCAAATTACGGAGATAGTTGGAACCAAGTCGGGAATTTGCTAATTATTCTTATCGGCGTAGGAGAAAGAAAAAGACGGACAGATGAGTTTCAAACAGCAAAACATGGTCAAGTCTAAAAGGAATAAGCTGTTTGTGTAATACGTGATATCGCTAGTGGGAATTATCAAACAGATGCATAAAAATTTAATTCATGCTAATGATTGCATATCATTCTTATATTATTTACCATACAAATACGTAAAAACATTCACTAACTTTAATGCTGTTACTGTTATGAATAATCAAGAGTGGTCTCCCCTGGTTTTGTAACTCTCCTCTTTGAGAGAGCTATTTCTGTTTACTGGGACTATAGAAGACACTATACGCGAATATTGTATTTTCAGTTGAATAAAGCTTTGTTAAAGCCTACACCTGTGCACTTTTGTCATTTTGAATATATCATCGTTTTTTTTTGTATTTATTAAACAAAAACATCAAAATTTTCATTCACTTTAATAACTGCATATACATGGGCGCGTGGCCGAATGGTGAGAATATTCGCTTTCTGACCACGAGACTCGGATTCGAATCTCACCACGGCTGTAAACTTTCTGATGTTATCTGTCTGGAGTGCCTGAAAACCATACCACGGGTTGACCCAACCATTGTGAGTGAAATCGGGGGCCTTCGATAGCTGTGCTAGCACAAAGCCACAAGTCGTCCTGGCCGAGGGTCTGAGGGTGCTGGCCTTGTTCAGATTGTTGATCATTCTAAATAACAAGCTCTCTCCTAGAAACTGTAACTAAGGTCTGCTCAACATAGTTGTAGTATAATCCAAAGGTGGGCCCTGTGGGTGTTGAACAAACACAAATGTGCCTAAGCGAGAGTCTGCAATAGGGATTGGCTAGCCGCCCTAATAGACGGGTATCCTTGAATACATAAAGCCAGCTATTATTTATTACACAACGAGGGGGATTTAATCAACACGTATATCAAAACTTTCATTCATTTTAATGGCTGTATATGCGACAAGTAAGATTTATTAAAGAGACATGCAAAATATTCATTCACTTTAATGATAGCCTCCGTAACGAAAGGTATTTATTAAACAAATGCATTACGATTTTCATTCACTGTAGTGACTGCATCTACAATGAGTAGGATATATTAAACAAATACATCAAAATATTCATTCACTTTAATGATAGCCTCCGTAACGAAAGGTATTTATTAAACAAATGCATTACGATTTTCATTCACTATAGTGACTGCATCTACAATGAGTAGGATATATTGAACAAATATATCAAACTATTCATTCACTTTAATGATAGCCTCCGTAACGAAAGGTATTTATTAAACAAATGCATTACGATTTTCATTCACTATAGTGACTGCATCTACAATGAGTAGGATATATTAAACAAATACATCAAAATATTCATTCACTTTAATGATAGCCTCCGTAACAAAAGGTATTTATTAAACAAATGCATTACGATTTTCATTCACTGTAGTGACTGCATCTACAATGAGTAGGATATATTGAACAAATACATCAAAACTTTCGTTCACTAATAATTGCATATATAATGACGATAATGAGACAAATAGGTGTTATTTAAATAGATTGGCCTACTCATAAGAAATAGAAAAAAGGGTTTTGGTAAATAATTTTTATGGATTAGCTTAGGATAAGTTAGGTAGCTATTATACACAAAATAATAGAAGTAGATAGATTCGCCTGTCGTCCTGTTTACAAGCCTCCGCGGTCTTTTGAACAAGAGTAAAAGTTTTTTCCCTTGTTTCTTGTTTAGGATCGGGTTTCCGGTTCCTTCTAAATTCTTCCTCACATATATATATATATATATATATAACTGTTTAGGTGGTGTTGAATTGGGGGGGGGGTAACAAAATATTTCTTTTAACTAAAAACACACGGATATATACATTTGAAAGCAAAGAACACATATCTATACATATTAATAAACTTATATGTCCTTTTCTTTCTTTTTTTCAAGATAAATAGTTATTATCCCCTACGTGCTCCAGAAAAAAAAAATCAAACTTGACATTTGCAAATAACCTCTTAGTGACTTATTTACATCTTTTAAATCATTCCCCTCCCCACCGCTAAGACAAAAGTGGCTACTGAGAGTGAAAGAAAAAGGAAGAATTTATATATATATATATATACCAAGTGTAACAGCAAATTTGTCCAAATCGCGTAAAAGCAAAATTGTCCAATTGTTAGTTTAAGCTCTGAACTGTCGTTTCTCAAAAATGATTAAAAATATCTTACTGGAAATCTCCGAGGTTTTTATTTATATCTTCTTGAACTGAAATCTAAAAAATGTGGTACATGGGGACATCAATAATTCTAATTGTAGTCGGAGCCCTTGGATTGATTCGAAAAGGTTCCGAGAGACTCACTGAAAGGATTCTTGATAAAATTTAACTCACATATTACGAAAAGCTTAAAATAATGGACTAATCCTACTTGATAACAAGGAGACAGAAAAGATATAACTGAGACACAATTTTAGAGAAGGAAAGAGAAAGAAAGAACAAAATAGGGATAGAAAATAGAGGAGGCGATAACGCTCTCATGTGTTTAACGTTTGCTTCAGAGAAACGGATAAAGTGTCAGTTTCAAATATTTTCATTTGTACCAGGTGACGTCTTCAAATAATGACCGGCATTCATACTTATGATTACAATTTTGTTGAAGACGTTAATATTTAACGATGCAATAAGTGAATTTCCACGGGTATTTTAGAGTCGTTGAATTCGCAAGGAGCTTATTCAATCATTAAATTAAGAATTGTGATTCATCAAATAATTAAAATAGGAAAACATTTTAATTTCCACGAATGCTGTTAGTAAAAGTAAATTTGTTCGAATTAGCTAACCTTATGTAAAGTAAGTTAGTTAAATAACTAAACACAACTAGCATTTTTATTTCATCGGAAATGCAATCGAGTACAGTAGAACTTTGGATTTGAATCCGATAACAAACATGTTTTACACTTGATGGCAGTAACTGTAATACGGATTCGTTTTGTTAAAATCTACTGTGCTCTTGTGTTTCAGTTCCTCGTTAAAAATATGCACTTAACACATGCTGCCGTGATGATTCTGGTAGACTTTAGATCAGGTCACGATGTTTATAAACATTTTTGTGGTTGCTCATTAATTTATTCGAGAACCATCTGACTTGCTTGAAATCTCAACCTCTCCCAGTAGAACTTGACAAATACACAAGGGGCCGGTGTGATTACCAATCACTTCTCAACTTTCCACGTCTTTCAATGTCCTAATTTGTGACCTGAAATCTTTAATCTCTGGTGACTGTCGGTTTATTTATTTGTCAACATTGGTCAGGAGGGAATTTTATTTAATTACTTAATTTAGAGTTTCATATTTTTAGGCCTCTAATAAATTATAGCGACTTATGATTACATGTGAACTTAGATTATTACAACGTTGTGTTAGCACGCAAACCGAATCCAACATTACAGCCAATCCTGTCAATCTAAGAATCTTAAAACATAGAGATTTAGATCTCTAGCTTTAGAAAAAAAAAAGTAAACTCTAATACATCATTCGTTATTACCAACAGTGGCGTGATTTTGGACCAATATTAACCCAGTTGACACCATTTTTTTTTAGTTGTAAACAAACACCGACTCTTGTAATCAGTTGGACGAAAAATGTTTGCTCACCAATTTACAATTTCGATATTTATCCAGTACATTACCCGCACATCGTTGCTGACAGCAGCTGGTATTCTCGTTGCATGATCAGCAGCATTTATGATATATATATCCCGTACCTGTACTTGTTAGGGCATTCACCTGAGGTGGGTTGAGCCGGGTCCAATATTGGAATTTCATGGGAATTTGGAATTCACAAGCGGTCCCCAACCCGCATGTACAGCACATGAGATTTGATTATAGTGGTGAAGGTTTCGTGCAGGACCATCCACACTTTTTAAAGGGCCGATTACAGAGACCTGGTGCACTACGTGCCACAAGGTCCCCAAACGACCCTCCGCAGGTTTTAAATTCAGAGTTTTCCTTCTTCTAGACCAGTTGCCACCCAAGGCTATAAAACCCAGCCTTTCCTGATATTTACCCATAGCTGGAGAGAGAAGAAAAGGATTCACAACTTTCCCAAGGGTATTAGCACGTAATGGATTCGACTGGAATTCGAAGTCGGCTCTGCGATTCCTCAATCCAAGCCGCTATCCATTACTCCACCGTGCCTCCTATATAATATATATGTATATACATATCCCATAATTATCAGATTATAGCCATTGGCGCCAGTTTATTGATTGTTATTGCATAAGGAGCGGATTTCCATATTGTTGTATTAATAATATTATGTATGTATATATGTATAGCTAGCCAATCGTATTCGAGAATACCTGTCTACTAGGGCGACTAGCCATCCCTATTGCAGACGCTTGCGAATTTGTGTTTATTCAACACCCACAGAGCCAACCTGTGGTTTATACTACAACTATGATAAGCAGACATTAGTTACAGTTTCTGGGAAAGAGCGCGTATCTAGCGTGATCAACAATTTAAACAAGGTCATGACGTTCAACCTTAATAACGTTATCAAAGTTTATGACATTATCATTGAAACACGAAAGAAAATCACCATATTGATACATGTTTCTTAATCCTATTTAAGGTTTCGGCTTACATAAGCCATCATCAGCGATGACAAGTACATTACAATAAATTAAACAATACACGGACACAGCAACAATGATAGTCTATTTTGTTTGGATGGAAGATTTCCAAGCAACGACAATGAAAATGAAAAGAAAGAACAGTCAGGTTTATAATCCAGTGTTCTTTAGCATTTATTTCTTAAAAACAGTTCTCGATGCACAGTAGAGCATAATATTATAATTATTATTTAAAAATATGTATTCATCGCGACACAGAAATTAACATGTTTGGAAAGCAAAACCTCATTCTTAAGTGAATCAAGCTCGATAGGTAGTTTATGTTTTGTTTTCCTCTGTCCCTCTTGATTTCAATCTGTCCTGTGTGTATCAAATTTTCCAAGCCATCTTTCCTCATTATGTGTACTAGAGATTTTGCCGGATCTAACGGTGATTCCCTCTTCCCTGAAGGGCGCAGGTTCGAATCCTACCAGAAAGCGTAAATTTTCTTTAATAATATTTCTCCAGAATTCAGGCTGATAGACGCAAATAAATAAATATATTATGTTTAATAAATAAACGGGGAATCTACTCAAACAAGAGTATCCACTTAAAGTAACGTTTAAAATGATAAAAAATATGTAAGACTGATAAAAATCCATTAATTTCTTTAAAAAACTCCCTTTGTTTACGTTTGGGGACAAATCTGCGCAAAAGTGAATCTCACAATGTCCGTCTACGAAACTCAGGAATCGGAATGTGGAAGGTAATATCAATCAGCTAAGCGCCAGGCGATTTACTTAATATTATTATATAATAATTAATTCATTGTCTAGAAGAAACCTCAGAAGGCACTGGACGACCGTTTCGTCTTATATTTGAGACTCATCAGCAGTGCGCATCCACTACCGAGAATTGAAACCCGGACAGTTACGTTATCAGGCAAACTTCATACCAACTGTTCCAATGGGCCTCGAAGAGGTAGCGAATTAGTCTCGATACAGCGCCGCTCGATCACATATTCCGTGGTGGAACTCATCTGAGTTTCTCTTTTAACCATAGGACTGTGCTCCCACAAGCCACGACTACTGTCACCAAACCGCGCACTACCGCTTCGTCACCGAGGCCCGTTGGAAAAGTTGGTATGACGTTTGCTTGATAACGTAACTGTCCGGGTTCCAATTCTCGGTAGTGGATGCGCACTGCTGATGAGTCCCAAATATAGGACGAAACAGCTGTCCTGTGCTTTCTGCATTCTGATAAGGTTTCTTCTAGACTCGATAAATTACCTCAAATCCTCCTAATTTCTATCACATTTATATATATATATATATATATATATATATATATATACACGCACATTCTTATTGCTCAAAGTAGAGTGCAATACTCTTACAAAAATCCTCCAGTGGGATAACTTTAATCATTTCTAAGATACAACGGTTTAAAACTTAATTGAACAATTTTGGTGTTACACGATTTGGACAATTTTCCTGTTACACCAGATATATGTGTCTATCACTTTAAACGTTAATTTTATACTTGTTTTTGAATAGGCATTCCGCTTATTTATTAGACTTCGTGAATTCTTATGAAAGAAAAAGCTACATACTCTGGCAGGATTTGAACCTGTGTCCTACTGCGTCTAATCAAATACGACTATCCACTAATAATTATGTTTAAAGTGATAATCATATATGTATGTACTTCACACCATGAATAAATGAATTAACTGATATTTCTAATGATTCAACTGATTTGTTTAAAATATTCTGTGACAATATTGTCTCTGTATCCTTGCCATTGAATGTGTTACATTAGGAAGGGTTGGGTGTCAATTCGCTCCTCCTTGAAGATTGGCGCAAATTGTCTTCCTGCCCAAAGAGCTCCTGATGACAGATGACAGCAGTACAACAATTCCACGTCCACTTGTTCCGTAAAAGTTCAAATATTTCAAATGATATGTCACAATAAGTTTATATGTTCGACTTCATGAAAAATGACTCGAACTTTTAAAGATTTCTTTTTGTGTTACAGGAACAGAGACAGGCGGAAATTAAATTTATATATTAGATGTAGTGATTTTCTGCTAATTCTGAAAGTGGCTTCCATTCCTTCTTATTTTGGATGGTAAGGTCAATGTTAGGCTTTTAGGAAATTTCTAAAAGTCAGAAATACTTTAACCTGACACAAGTATTCAGGAAAAGAAAAAAAAGATTGTAGTAACCTTTGTATTCACGAGCGTCCGTTCACACACAGGCACACACACACGTGTGTATGTTTTTCATGAACGTCCACACACACACACATAGATATATATATATATATATATATATATATATATATATATATATATATATATAGAGAGAGAGAGAAGAGATATATATACGCACACACACACACATACAAACATATATATATATATATGTGTGTGTGTGTGTGTGTGTGTTTGTGTGTGTGTGTATTAAAGATGCATAATTGTACTTGCACTGGGATATATATATATATATATATATATATATATATATATATATATATATATACAGGCAAGTATATTTTTATATACAAATATATATATATGTGTGTGTGTATGTGCTTATGTGTGTGTGTGTGTGTGTATGTGCATGAGCTTCTGTGTATGTATGCATATGTGAGCTCATAAATGCTCGTGAATATAAATGTAAGTATAGGTGGACAGACCTATATTGATATAAAATCAAATAAAACATGCCTAATTCTTGGAGCATATATATATATATATATATATATATATATATATATATATATATATATATAAGAATGGATACAAAATTAAACACCGCTTATAATCATGCGCCTCAAAACAGTGACGATGGAACGTTAATTAGATTATATATATATATATATATATATATATATATATATATATATATATATATAGATAGATAGATAGATAGATAAACTAGACTCGTTTCGAAAAACCCTCGAATTTTGATTTGCTAATCAAATCAATTTCGAGGAAAAAGGTTTTAAAAAAGAAAAGAGCTACAAACTTCTGCCGACAAAAAAATCGCACAGATGCAGGTCTGAAGCCCAAAGAAAAAACCCCGATACGAGTAACAACTAACTAACAAAAGAGCTCAATACAACCGTAGAGCAGACCTAGATACACCTAGTGGCCAGACAAACCTACCTGGGTTTCACCTAAACGGATCGTCAGGAAAGTTTGGCCAAACTTTCCTGACGATCCGTTTATGTGAAACCTAGGTAGGTTTGTCTGGCTCACTAGGTATCTATATATATATATATATATATATATATATATATATATATATATATATAACTTTTTTATAGGGCTATTTTTATAACACGCACTTGTACTTACTTGGTATAACGTAATTCTTTAAATGCTTAGGCTATTGCCGTACGCCTGTATAGTTAGTATGAAGACGTACTCAAATACGACTACTAATAACATGGAACTCTTTATATCATTGGACGAGTTCATAGGGTCATCGTAGTGTACACTTTACTCCATAACATCCTCCATTTTGAGATTACAACTTTATCAAATGAATATATCTCTCCTTTTTATTTCGTATTAGTATCTTCCCCTCCTCTTTATGGAGAGTTCACCAACGTACTTTAGTGTTTCCGACTCGGATCCACTTCTCGTTCTTTTGTACGATTTCTTTTCCTTGGACTTGTCCTTGTTGGTTCCACGATTTGTTTTGGTACTGGCACCTCGAAAATGTCATACAGTATTTTAACCGTTTCTTCAAGTTTTTCTTCAGTTAATCTTTTCTTCAGCTGATTTTGGTGCCTTTCTGTCTTGGAATTTTTCTTTCCTTTTACCATGTAGACCAATTTTTTGATTCTATCTGCTATTATGCTGTCTTCCCATTTTTCCTTTCCATCCTTGTATGCTCTGAAGAATACTTTATTGCCGACCTTGAAATTATTGGTGTCCCTTGTAGTAACCGTGATTTTCGACTAGGCAATAACGTGTCAAACACCGATTGTACCCTTCTGTCAAACATTAATTCCGCCGGTAACTTATGGTATGTTGGGATTAGCTTTTAACCGGTACATTATCAAAATATGTTCAAGTGTCTCCCCATTTAATTTGTCCGATCTTGCTTTATTCAACGTTCTTTTGAACGTTTCCACAAACAATTCCGCTTGTCCATTAGACGTTGAGGGATACAGTTGGGTTGTAATATGTTCTATAGAGAACAACTTGCAAAAATTTTGAACTTCTTTTCCAGTGAATTGTGTTCCATTATCCGATGCTATGATATCTGGTACACTATATCTAGCATTACACGTTCGTTGGGCAACGACCTCTCTGCACACCTGATGATTGCGACCACCCGACAAAAGGGTGTACACCAGCCTTCGAGTACCTTCTTTCGGTCCTTGCAGAAAGGAAGTACAGTCAATCGATAAAGGATGAGGAAAGATGTAAGTAGCACACTCCTCAGTTCTAACCTTTACAGCCAACCGCCGTCGAAGCCATTTCCGGACCGCCGGTCCGACCTTTGACTGTACTTCGGACCAGTTCTTCGGTGGAGCAAGAATGATTGGTCCGACTGTGAGAGCTGGCTGCTGGAAATTTCCGTCTCCAAAAGGCTGTACCTGCTCCAATTTATATCTGGGCCGGTCTGTGCGTGTGTGGGTAAATTACCATAACACCCTCTTCCTAAGTATTAACTCCGCAGATGTCTCAATACCATTTTTTTTCTTTGTCTTAAGGACGATTAAGTCCGTCATTTTCCTTTTCCAGTTTAAACGGCATTGCTCCGGGGCCGCTTGAGGTTTTGTCATATCAAAAGTATCGTAAATGACATTTATGACTTCTTTTTCTTCAGGAGGACTGCTGTCAGCATTGTCCGATAGGCGTTTCCTGATTTGGTTCAAATGTCTCTTGTGTGTAAACTGAGGACCTTTAATTATGTAGACCATATTTCCTACTCTTTTCTTAATTGTACCCATTTCTCAGAAAAATTTATTATGACAAAACATCCAGAAAAAAAATTTCTCTCCGTGTTGTAGTGCTTTTTTTTTATACAGTGTTTGTTCGTCCGAGTTTTGTTTGCGGAGTAGCTTGTCGAACACAGACCTGATTTTACGCGCAAATATTACTTCGGCTGGAGGTAATGATGATGGTGTGTTGTCGTTGGGCATAATTCTATACACCTGAAAAAATGTTGTAGGGCTTTTTCTGTGGGTGTGTCCCTAACTTTCTTCAGGGCTCTATTCAGCATATCAACGAAGCGCTCAACCTGTCTGTTGGACCTTCGGTGATATGGGGCGATCGTGATATGATTGATCTGGAAGGTCTCACATGTTGTTCATGATGACGGTCGTCTTCGAGTATAGAATCCAGAGGTTAGCAGTGAATATTCTGAAGACAGTAGGAAAGCGTTGTTCAGGTTAGCAGTGGATATTTTGGTAAAAGTAGCAGAGCGTAGTTCGTCCTTCTGTTTCTCTTCGCCTGACAAGCTGGACTGGACATTCGGGTAGAGTGAACAAAAATGGCCGCCTTTATACACGACGGATTGAATGTTCTACGTCTTCTGATTGGTTAACCTTCTATTGGTGGACTATAAAGTGAGTCAAGCGATTTAGCCTAACTCACTAGTACATATATATATACACAAAAAACTGCAACATCACAGAAATCCTTAAAGTTGTCGGATGTAAATTGAGTCCCATTGTCGGACACTAGACAATCGACTACTCCATATCTAGCGAACAATTCATGGACGAAATTGATTGTAACTTCTGTAGTGGGTTTTCTACAGTTTTCTAAGGACTTCGGACTGTTTCGAAAAACTATCTACTACTATGAGTTTATTTAATGCCGACAAGATTTTTATTGCTGGTAATATTTTTTTAAATGTATAACTGGTAATTTTTTTTTCAATAATGTATTGCTGATAATAATTTTTTACAAAGTATTTCTGGTATTAAAACCTATTTTTACACTTTCATACTGTTTTTACCCCAGTTTGGGGGTTAACTATTTACCAATAGCTGGAAACCTAACAGGTATTACCACCCCGGGTCAGGGTGGGCCTGGTAACACCAACTCTTAAGAGGTGGTTGCACGCTCCTCAAAACCTCCTGATTAGAGGCCTTGCTGTTGGACGTAGTTTATCGTCTTACCCAGGAAGCGGATGTAGTTTATCGTCATACCCAGGTTTTATAATGAAAGATTGTCTTATAAGAAACTTATTTAAATTATTTACATGTGAATTATTGTATCAACTTTTATTAAATCGCATTATACGACTTATAAATTTTACTTTTATCTTTATTTTCATTACTCTTCTTTTGTTCATTGCAGAATTTGCCGGACGAAACTGTTAACTATCAGCTACCGCCATGTTGTCTCAGAACGCTGGAAGCGTCTTCAGCATATTGTCATGGGTCCTTATCTATAACTACAGAATGGACTCTTCCTAACACTATGTATACTTCGCCTCTCAAGAGAGAGGGACGAATCAAGCCGAGCTTCTCGACTTGACGGTCGAACTCTCTGCTCTTGAGCAGAAAGGAACCCGGACGAGGTTCCGCCGAAGGGCAGAATCTCGTTCGGGGTGAATGACCTACCCGATCTCGTTTTTACGAGTTATACGGGCATATTTTTGGCTGAGCCTACGGGCTCAGGAAACCCACGATAAAAATGACCTTGTGTCGCATGCAACCCTCGTGGGGGGGTGGCTAGATACTGAATCAAGCCGAGCTTCTCGGTTTGACGGTCGAACTCTCTGCCTCTTAGCAGAGAGGAACCGGGACGAGGCTCCGCCGAAGGGCAGAGTCTCGTTCGGGGAGGTTGACCAACCCGATTCCGTTTATACGGGGTCTACGGGCATTTTTTGGCCGAGCCTACGGGCTCGGGAAAACCACGTTAAACTCTGCCTTGTGCCACATGCAACCCTCGTGGGGGGTGGGTGGCTAGATACCGAATCGAGCCGAGCTTCTCGGCTTGACGGTCGAACTCTCTGCCTCTGAGCAGAAAGGAACCCGGACGAGGCTCCGCCGAAGGGCAGAGTCTCGTTCGGGGATGTTGACCAACCTGATTCTGTTTTTACAGTTTCTACGGGCATTTTTTGGCCGAGCCTACGAGCTCGGAAAACCCACGTAAAACTAGGCCTTGTGCCACATCTTTCCTTAGTGGTGGTGGTGGTGGGGGGGAAGTAAATATCGAATCGAATCGAGTCGAGCCGATAGTAGTTCACTCCAGACCAGACTGACAGTCATACTAACACCTTCCACATCTTATTATTATTTCGTGTAATATACCTTCGTTATTTCTACTCTTGTGTTCGTGTTGTTCTTCCTTGGTCCTAACCTGGACCATAACAATATATACAGAATGTGTCATAATGATTGGACATATTTTAAATGCAAGTATCTGGGATTATAAAATGAGAAATGATTACCAAATTACATAACTGATATATAAGAGTTTTTTGGGGTTTTTTTTTTAAAGCATTCCATCCCAAGCAAGGATTATTATTATTATTATTATTATTATTATTATTATTATTATTATTATTAAACCAGTCAACAGAAGAGCGCGATTTTAGAAAAAAAAAACGAAATGGAAAAACAATGTTAAACGATATTTCGATAGTATATCTGTCTTCTTTAAGTTATACTTTAAAAATATTATTTTTCAATTAAAATAAAAATAAAAATATTACTTGAAGAAGACATACTATCGAAATATTATTTAACATTGTCAAACATTGTATTCTTTCTTTTCTTTTCTTAAATCGCGTTGTCTTAACTGTTGGAAAATATTGGAAAAGTTTCGTCATTCATTTTGTTTATTATTATTAAACATTTCTTCCAATAATTAATCTACAATATCGTCCATATTCAACGCGAGGGAGTATTTTAAACAGATAGCGTTTCTGTAGCTGCCATTAACAAATTACTATTTTTTTCTTTGAGCCAAATATTAATAAATGTCCTCCGTAAATAACATAAGTATTTCAGCGTCTACAATTAGATAGAAGGTGTTGGAGTCGCCATTGCTTAGATTCAGAAAAATATCACTCAGCTAAATACATCCCAATAAATGAAAGCAGACGCGTAATTGAAAAACTTTCTGTTGACTTTACATATACATTCATTATATATATATATATATATATATATATATATATATGTATTTTTTTTCGCAAGTTCCGCAAAGTTGTTTGAAACACAATCTATCTCAAGTTTTCGCTTCGTTTATACATAAAGATATATTAAGATAAATATTTATTATCAGAATAGTGATTTTTTTAAACGTTTTCAATAAATGAAGCATTTATGGCGTATTACATCAAGATATTGGGTGCATTGAACCAAAGAAACATGCAGTTTTCTATTTGTAAGCTATATGATTACTCTTGTTTTGTAAACAGCCAATAGTAATTAGAACCGCCTGAATTTTTTTTTCTCCCACAGAATTTCAGAGGAAGTAATCTAAATTAATAGATAACGAAATTACAAGAAAAATACATCGGATAGACTATAAAACGCTTAGAATTATCTTTCTAGACTCATCAGAGAAAAAAAAATTCTTGTACACAAACAACTAACGCTGTAGATAAATTTAAATGTTGACTTCAATAAAACGGTGTAAGGTGTTTTTCTTCTTTTCAACTCCTGAATTATAAAAGTCTGAATTTCGCCCCAAATTGAATTGTTAGCATTTTCTTTCATATTTTCTGTTTTGTTAATCAATATTCGGTGAAACATCATTCCACACAGGCAAAAAAAATAAATAATATGAAGTAAATGAAGAATTATCTTTTTCCAATAATTTAGGACCAAAGTCTTTGAGCGTGTGCGTCTAGCGCAACCAAATTAATCAGGAATGTCGCTTAGAAAATGTTAAGTTACATCAGAGTCGCAAGTTTTCAGAATGTTTCTCATCAACTAGGAAGTTAGGGGAGATAACTCTAGGGAAGAAAACTGATTAAAATTTACAACTGATTAAAAAATAAAATAAAATAACGTTATATCTCAAAATTTCAGGCTTCGCTTTTCGAAAATGTTAAGCTATTTTATGTACAGAGACGAACCAAGTTCAAACCCCGAAGGCAGGTTTTCATGCAGCCTAATCAACCGACGGACAGTTTATGTTCGCAAAGAAAATAGATTTTCTGTCTGTTTTAATTAATTCATATATTCTATATTTATGAACATTATCGTTGTTGCGGGTCTCAATTTTGGGCTTTAGCATACATACATACATACATACATATATATATATATATATATATATATATATATATATATATATATATATATATATATATTATTTTTGACAATAAAAATATTAAAAAATTAAAATCTTGAGACACACTGGGATGTACATTAATATTCTTTCGTTTTTATTTATTATTATTTCATTTAGATTCCTCGACTAGTTTCGGCCAAAATGGCCATCATCAGGAGAAAAAATATTTCTGCTTGCTAGTAGCAGTGAACTCCAGAAATGAATGTCTTGATGGAGAAAATGAACTTTTGTCTGTAGTTTTCATTTGTTTTTTTATTTTTTTATCTTTTTAACATGAATCTTTTAACATTCCTTGTGTTGGTCAAACAGTCTCTTTTAAGTTGTTATTTGAGATAAGAGTTGGATGGATCTATGCTTCTCTGAATTCCCCTGGTCAGTTTGACAGTTTTATTGGACCTGGAGAGGGGATGTGTCTATGTTAAGTGTTTGTGTATGTGTTATTTGGTTCTTAGGGAGTGAGTGAGTATGATATGTGTAAGCGTGTATATTGCTGTGGGTGTGTGTTATCATTTGGCTCATTAGGGAGTGAGTGAGTATGATGTGTGTAAGTGTGTATATTCGTGTGTGTGTGTATGTGCGTGTGTGTGTATAAGTGTGAGGCCTCAACACCTCCGTAAGCATGTCTGTCTTGTGTGGGTGAGAAATGTGGGTAGGTTTTGATTTGTAGGGTCATATATTAGTACTATCTATATTGTTAAATTTATGGTTTAGACCGGCTGGATAGTGGGTTTTTAGACGTTGTATCCACTTATTTTCATGGGACTCTAAAATCTTTCTAATGTTATCTGCTCTGAACTTTTCTATTCTCTCAATTATAGCGAATTTAGCATTGGTTTTGAAATCGTGTTTTTCTAGCCGGAAATGTTGTTCTACAGGTAATAATTTTTCATGGGGAGTCGACGATATATATATATATATATATATATATATATATATATATATAGATACATATATATTTAGTTGGATTGATGTGAGTTTGTGACACTGCGTTTCACGCTTTTGCGATCGTCAGAAAAACTGATTAATTTTTAAATTTTGGATTTATATAGGGTTGCGTATATCGGTGTTTTCCTGAATGTGGGAGAAAAAATTGTTGTCGGGACGCCATTCATACTTACGCAAACATATATACTCGCCCGTACACACATAGACGTACGCAGACACACACAGACACGCACGCTCACCCACCGAAGCTCACACAAACATAAACATATGTGAACAGTATGTGACTTTGTATATATACGTATATATGGGTCGTTGTGTACATACGTACGCATTTGGTTGCTGCATTCAATGTTGGATTGAGTAGCGAATATTTTTATGATTGTAGCGCTGTCTGATTATATATATATATATATATATATATATATATATATATATATATATATATACTCGTTTGGAAAAACCTAAGGTATTTTGACTTGTAATTGAGCAACCCAATGTCCATGGGAAAATAAGGGAGAAAAAAACGAAAGAACTAAGACTATGAAATTAAGGCGAAAACAATTGTCCAGAATCCAAGCTCAGAGTTCAAAGAAAAACACCTCCAAAACGAGTAAAGCAAAAGTAACTATGTAAAGTGCTCAATACGCTAAGTAGAGCAAACCTAAATATGAACCTAAAGAGCAAGGTAAATCTACTTAGGTTTCACCTATACGGATCGTCAGGGTTAACTGTATATTTATTGTATTTGAAATACAATTAGGGCACAAGGCCAAATTGAGGAGGGTTTGAGGCTGGTCGTCACTATCTTATAGCTAGCTAATCTGATTCACGATCCATTCACACATTACAGTTTCCGCATTCACCATAAGAACTCGTCCGTCGCCAATCAGTCCTCCATCCACCATAATACCGCCTCCATGCTTTACAAATTTAATGATAATAAATTATTATATATAAAAATCTAATAATGAAGAATGAGAGGGGAGGGGGATGAACCCAATAATAAACTAAAATTCAACACAAAGTCCGTCCAACCCTCAAAAATGAGAGGCCGCTGTATTTTGCCGATTGGACAAAATCAAGAAGCTCTCTCGCTACGGGAGTGGGAAAAGAATAAACAACTATACGGGCATGGAAAATATAAAGCTGACCCAGTCGAGATAAAAAAAAGGGGGACCAAAACAAACTGGGGAGGTTGGGAATCTCGACTTGGATCATAACCAAAGAGGCAGCCGGAAACAGGACAGGAACAACTCTTCCTCACATTAACTAGGTACCCAAAAGCTTGTCTAACCTAACCAAGGAGAGGGTTCCGCAGAAAACTACCCCTGATGTGACGTAGAAAAAGGAGAAAAACAAGGCTAGCCCCGTTCAAACGATCCAAGCTTGCCTCTATCCCTCACCTTTCGCTGAAGACTGTCGAATGCAAGCGTTTTCTATTACTTCTAATCTTCATCTTGAGCTGATACTCAAAGAATCGGATCAGAATCTGATGAGAAAGACGGTTGCCTCGCAAGACTTCCTCCATTCGCGTCGTCCAAATCATCATTCGGGCCGTAGCCAGCAGCGTCATAAACACCATTCGTTTCACTCCAGAATACCGGAGTGACACATTGTCACACGCGTATGCGCGATCAATGAGCACGAGCTTTTCGGGAGCGAGACGAGCCGTCAACTCGCCGACATGGTCCCATAAAGGGCGGATCCGGGGACAATGGTAGAAAGCGTTCGAAGCCGTTTCTTCCAGGCCAAGGCTCATCAGGGTTAACTAGCCAACGAGGTAAACAACCATGACCACGTGATTAAAAAAAAATCAACCAAGTAAAACCGTGACTCAACAACGGGGGTGGGGGGTTACGTTTTTATTCAATAACGGAACAAACAACAAAAAAACAACAACAACAAACAAACTATTCTAATAACCAGCGTTTCCTCTGTCAACATCTACTCAGGATTTCAGATTATAGATTTAATAAATTATTGTTTTTTTTTATACATAGCAAATAGCTAACTTTTACTCTGTGTATAGTGAAGAAAATTTATCACCTGCTTTATACCTGTGACATTTTTTTTAATATTTCCCATTTCAAAATGGCGTCTTTATTATCCTTTTGTATACTTTCCATACATAAGTGGATAAAGTGAGGCTATGTTCTGTATGTTTCATTATTAAAACCACTAAGGTGCTTATAGAATCGTGCTTTAAAATTATTTGGGGTAGATCCTATATAGACTTTAGGATTTTTATCAGTATTATTTGGCTTATCCTTATATATTTTTACTTGGTATACCACGCACTCTTGTTGGCACTTGCCCTGGATGGAGGAGGGGTCCTTTTCCTACAGTTACACTTGAGAGGGGGTCGCACGTATTTTATCCTTAATTTTTCTCATATTAAATCTATTAATTAAACTGGTCACACTAGGCATACAACTATAGCTTAATTTGACATAGTTGTTAAAGATTTTATGCAAACTATTAGATTGTGGGAAATTCTCTTTAAGTAGTTTAAAAATATTTGGCCTATATTGGTTTTCACCGCTGAATTATATGCTTTAAACCATAATATTTTTCTACTTCTGGTTTTATATTCACTTTGTGTCCTAGGCTAATCATTCATATCATTGTATTTTAATTTAATATTAGGTTGTCCCAAAAGTTCGTAAACACTTGCGAAAAATTGAATTTTTATGTAACACAATCCAGCCCAATCGAGACAAACGATGGGTTCAGAAAAGGCAAGAGACACCGTCGGTTCCAAAACAAGATCGATTCGGCAAGAAAGTCATGTTGTGCGTTTGGTGGAACTTTGAAGGAATCGTGTATTTTGAGTTGGTTCCGAATGGTCTTGCCATCAGTGCCGAACTTTACTGTCAGCAACTGGAGCGGGTCTACGAAAGGTTGAAGCAAAGCGGCTCTGATCAACCAAAAGCGCGCTTTGATGCAGCAGGACAATGCCAAGCCACACACCGCCAGGAAGACCAAAGACAAGATTGAAGAGCTGGACGGCGTTGAGGTTCTACCACATCCAGCCTACAGTCCTGACTGTGCTCCATCAGATTACGGCCTTTTCCGCTCAATGCAACACTTTCTGAAGGGCCGCCGATTTGACTCGTTTGGTGAAGTCGAGGAAGCGTGTCAAGAATTCTTTGATTCGATGCCGGCTGAATGGTACTTTCACCAGATCCGAAAGCTTGCAGATCGATGGCAGAAACTCTTGGAAAATGATGGTCTTTATTTTGAGGAATAATTCTTGTTGTTTTTGTTATTACTTGGCGAGTAAAATTTCAATTTTTGCAAGCGTTTACGAACTTTTGGGACAATCTAATATCATGTCTATTATTCTTTAGAGCTTGTTCATAGATTATTTTATTTTTGTTAAAAATATTATTATTCTGTAAGTTAGTTAACAATCTATGATTAATACCTTTAGGTATCTATTTCAAAATATGTGCCGGGTGATTAGAACCTACGTTGATATATTGTGGGTACTGATTATCCTTTCTATACGGTGAAATTGTACCATCACGTAAGTCTAGCATAATGTCCAAGTAATGGGTAACCTTCATGTTTATTTCTATATCCAGGTTAAATCCGAATTTTTTAAACAACCAGTAAAGTTTCTTTCGGATTACGCCACATTTCCTAGGGTTACTTTTGTCTACAATAATTAATCCATCGTCCCTGTACAGACCAATGGTTGCTAGTATCTATATATTTATTTAAATTGTTAGGTAGGAGGCATCCGATCAACTCACATACCTCTCCACCATCATATGCCACCATGGGATTGTCGAAATTGCTTTATCACCTTTTTTAATCCATAATTCGTTATTGTAGAACAACAATGATTTACGGCAATATTTAATCAGATTAATTTTATCGCTAGAAATTGATATAAATTCTTTAGCTAATAGTAAGGCTTCATCAAGGACTTTTTCAGTGATCGATGGGTAGAATTCTTTTATGTCATATTTAATGAAGGAACATTTGTTATTTTTATCATAACTCTTAAACCATTCGATACTATCGTAGGAGGAACGCCATTGATTAATATTTAAGAATGTTCTTAACGATTCGCATATTTCTTGTAAGATTATTTTGCTAACCTTACCTAATTGTGTTTTAGTGGGATTTATAAGTCGGTATTTAGGATTATTCAGAAAGTTGTTTTTATGATCTTTAATTGTTATAAAACAATTTTTTACGCTAGTTTTTTCAACCCTATTTTCTAAGTTAAATTTATTGGCCAATATGCTAGCTTCTCTATTCAACTCAGTTTCTAGATTAGGGTTTTTTTTATAATACTTAATTACCTCTTTATTAAGCATATTATTATATCTGTTGGGGCTTATCTTGTATAAAAATTTGTGTTTGTCAGCTTTTACGAAAATATATTTCAGATCTTTGCTAATTTGTTGTAGATTATTAGAAATCTTTTTATACCGTATTGTTTTAATTAATCCGATTAAATTACTCTTTAGGTTCACACACACACACACACACACACACACACACACACACACACACACACACATATATATATATATATATATATATATATATATATAGTCGACTCTCCCGTCGAATTCGACGTATGAGGGTCAAGCAGATCAGTTCCCAGGAAACCGACAGCCCAACAACAGCACAAGAGATTTGATTATAGTGGTGAAGGTTTCGTGCAGGACCATCCACACTTTTTGAAGGGCCAAATACAGAGACCTGGTGCACTACGTGCCACAAGGTCCCCAAACGACCCTCAGCAGGTTTTGAATTCAGAGTTGACCTTCTCCTAGAGCAGTTGCCATCCAAGGCTATAGAACCCAGTCTGTCCTGCTATTTACCCATAACTGGAGGGAGAAGACGATTCACACCTTTCACAAGGGTATTAGCACGTAAGTGAATGTAATGGATTCGACTGAATTCGGCTCTCCGATTCCTCAGTCCGAGCCTCTATCCATTACTCCACCTATATATATATATATATATATATATATATATATATATATATATATATATATATATATATATATGTAACCTAGGAAGGATTACTGCATGAGGAATAACTAAAACGGTGGTTCGAAATGAAATTATAATCTTTATAATATCAAGAAAATACAATACTCGCCAGCGACATGAAGTAGGTAAACCACTTCTAGTGGTGGACTACTTAGACAGCATATTACCCCCACTTACAATAGTGTCCAACTTATTTATGAGGATTGAGGCATACTTATTAGTGTTCATACGTACGGTATATAACAATTTATATGGGACACCTCGGCGTGGTGTAATGGTTAGCAAGCTTGTCTCGCTAGATCAGTTACAACTGAAAAGTGAGTTCGATCCTCACTAGATACCCCATACTTTCGGCCTTGTGCCACATCTAAGCAATGCTTGGAAAATAATTATAACAATATATATATTATTACTCTTTCAGACCAGTAATTATGACTTTATCAGTTCCGAACGCGCGGTTAAACAAGTAAGAGGGTACAAATAAAGAGATTAATAATTGACAAGGTTTTGCCTTTCTCTTGAGCGGCCTTTAAACACATAAGTTCGTTATAGATCCTTCAACTTTCTTTTCTGTCTTTCTTTCTTGCTTGTTTAATTATTTTGATGTATGCTTTCTTTTTATTCACTAAAGCTTAAGGCCTCTCATATATAATTTTTCATCGGTATTTCCTTGCAATTAAAATGAAATAGTTGATTATATATCTGATGTAATGAAAGAGTCAGGTACCAACTTTTGTTTGGACAAGTATAATATAAAAACAATTTGATCATTTATCTTTTTAATCAATAATCTTAATGATGCTGAAATACAACGCATCCGTTTATTTCGCAAGTAAAGATAGGAACAATATTCTGGTCATTTTCTAAGACGCAAAAAACAAATGTAGATGTCGTTTCAATAAAAACAAATGCGATCGAGGCAGCACACCAGTATATGATGGCAAGTAGCCTGAGAAACCATATTTTTCGTTAATGAATATCGCAGATTCTGCCGATGAATCTCCTTGATGGTGAGACTGGAGTGAGCTCTCCATAGGGCAGGCCTGGGTATTAATATATCACGGCCGTACCGATAAATTTCAAAGAAACACAGGGATTTGTATTCGGGTTTGGCTTGGCTCCATGAGTTGCCGGAAAGTTATCAGTGTTGACCAACAACCGGCTTCGAGGCTCCACTCCAGGTTTTCTGTCTGGGTTTACACCGTACCCTTTTCCGTGTTTTGGATATGACCACAAGGTAGTGGAGGTTTAAAATCCGGGTTTTCCTATTCCCAGACAGGCTGGCTGCACTGTGTTGTCCAGCTCTATCAACCCGAATGTAACATCATATTGTAATTCTGTTTGCGTCTACGTTAGTAAGTTAGCACATGCGTTGGACCCTGTCATTACCAAAAGATAAATAATGAACAATTTCCATTTATTTGCGAGGAAATGCCTAATGAAATAGATATATCTAAGATTCGATAAGCTTTAATGATAAAAAGAAGGGATACATGACTAAAATGAATGAAAGCAAGAAAAGGAAGATGGAGGAGGCTTTAACGCACTTATGTGTTTAAAAGCTGCTTAAGAGAAAGGGCAAAATCTTATCAATTTTTAATCTCTTCATTTGTACCCTCTTACTTCTTACTTCTTTTATATATATATATATATATATATATATATATATATATATATATATATTACTGTCCAAAAGTTTGGGTCCACCACTGATAATTTTATAAGTTTACCCTAAAAGTATTTTTGGTACTATAAACTGTAAATAAGAGAAAATTATTATACATGGTTAAAAAATTGAGACTTGATTTTTTTATTAGAAATGTTATGACAAAAAGAAAAAAAAATTATGATTGAAATTTGTTCTCGTCAAAATATCCTCCTTTAGTCATGATTACTGCAGCACAAATTTTTGGCATTCATTGCAAAGGTTTCTCATAGTATAAGTTTGATAATTGATTCCATTCTTTTTTCAAGAGCTCTTTTTCATTTTTATTCTCTCTTCTGTCAAGTTCATCCCATGCTAATTCTGGGAGTGGCTTCAGACTTGTAAACTTTATTGTTGTTGTATATCGTGCTTTCGAGATAACACATGGAAAAATGTATGATAAACTCGTAAATAAGTAAGGAAACAGAAAGTTTACTACAAGAAGGTACACTTAGTAATTAACCTGATACTAACTCTCAGCTCCGCTTATTTACCTAAACTGATAATTCCATTCATTTATGTCCAATATGACAAGTATATATATATATATATATATATATATATATATATATATATATATATATATATATATATGTATGTATGTATGTATGCCAAACATATACATGCCAAACATAACACAAATAGTGAAATATTTGTTAAAACTGAAGTTATTAAATGTGCTCAATACAAAGGCGGAAGACCAGACTTGCAGAGCTGTTTAATATTTAGAAAGGATGACACCTGACCAGAGCACACTACCGCGGTTTCGACCTCTACGTTCTCCCCAGGTGGTTTGTTCAGCAAATCAGCTACACGAACTTTACAATTGCAGGACAAAAATAACTGTCCTTTAAATGGATGATGCCGTACTTAACGTGTTGTATATTGTGCCGAAATGGAAGGTGAATATAGTTGCACGAAAAATACAACGGGTATAGTGAGGGCCAGCTCAAGAGCTCAGCTTTTTCTTTAGAATTCCGGAGCCTAGGTACAGCACGAAGCTAGCAAGCTACCATTGGAAGTTTAGGGAGAGACATAGCAAAAGTCCAAGCAACAAATGGACCATTTTAAGAAATTTAAAGACTAACATAATAGTTGAGAATACGTGTAGGCCATGCCAAGAAGAGAAACTGGCTACAGCAACATATAAAAACAGTAATGAATTGCTAAACGGGAGGTCAGAGATCATGGTCAAATGTAGATATTTTAAGAAGTTAAGCTTGGGGTTATTTGAACCCAGTTAAAGTTTGAAATTCCACCCCCACTACTTCCGGTTTCGAAAGTGCTTAAGTTGTAGATTAAGATATGCAGATCACGCAATAAACTACAGGCACTTCTAAAGAAGGTAGTGAATGAAAGGGAAAAGAAAGAACTAACCATATGTTATAAGAAGGCAGAATATATGGTTGTCAGCAAAAGGGCAACCCAAGATACGAAATACAAAATGGGGACACCAAAATGAAGCAATTAAAAAACTTTTATCTAAGATGCGTTTGAAAAAGGGGACGGGAAATGCGACACCGAAATAAGAAAAAGCATTCGAATATCGAAATGTGCCTTCCTAACGCAAAGCAATGTATTAAAAAATTTCGTTAAAAACAAAGAAAAGAATACTGGACAGTTATGTAATATCGGTTCTCCTATATGGCAGTGTATGCTGGACAATCTTCTCAAAGATGAAGAAGAGACTTGAGGCAAACGAAAATTGGTTCTACAGAAGGATGCTGCGAATACCATGGCTCCAGGATGGAAGATTTAGAGAAAAAGGAAACAAAAAAAAAGGACAGTTATATTTAGAACCAGAAAATGATAATTGAAATTCATAGTTTATATCATGGAGTATTGCTGCCATATATAGTCTGGAGCCCCTTCTGTTTGCCTCGGGGTTCTTGATAGGCTCCAGAGGCGGATATGCAATATAATTGGCTCTGTTCTGGCATCTCGTCTACAGTCACTCTCTCACAGATGTGCCGTCGCCTCTCTCTGTCTTTTTTTACAAATACTTTCATAGCAATTGCTTCGAGGAGCTGCATTCGCTGGTTCCCAGACTTCATGAGTTCAGGCGCCCTACGAGGATGGCATCCCGCCTCACCCTTTCACTGTCGAAACTTTTAAATGTAGCCGTCTCTTCTACTCCGATAGCTACATGTTTCGCACCTCTCGCCTGTGGAACTTCCTTCCCTATTCCAGTTTCCCTGATAGCTATAATCTCCAACTATTCAAATGTAATGTCAATCGACATCTCCAGTTGCCTTGATCTATCCACTATCCTTCTCCTCATCCTTTCCTCTATCACTCCTATATGATCTTGCTCCAATTCTTCTGTAACCCCTTGTGTCCTAGTGGCTTCCCGCCTTCTTGAAGTGAAACGCTTAAAATATATATATATAGCCAAACTTTCCCTGACGATCCGTTTAGGTGAAACCTAGGTAGGTTTGTCTGGCTCACTAGGTGTATCTAGGTCTGCTCTACGGTTGTATTGAGCTCTTTTGTTAGTTAGTTGTTACTCGTATCGGGGTTTTTTCTTTGGGCTTCAGACCTGCATCTGTGCGATTTTTTTGTCGGCAGAAGTTCATGTTTGTAGCTCTTTCTTTTTTTAAAACCTTTTTTTCCCTCGAGATTGATTTGATTAGCAAATCAAAAATTCGAGGGTTTTTCGAAACGAGTCTAGTTATCTAGTTATCTATATATATATAATGAGGAAAGGGTGCTTAGAAAATTTAACATATAGGACATTTTGAAGGCTAGAAAGACAGAAAAGCGGCGAATAACTTACCTAACGAGCATGTTACAAAAGACAGCAAATTGTGGAGAGCTATGATCACACGCGTCCTGACAGGACAAGGCACATAGAAGAAGGAGAATAATCAAGCAAGTGAAACTACGTGACTGTCAGTAAAAGCGATAGACTAACATATGTGGTGTATATTGGGAATATTGAAATCAAACAGGTAGTGTAGAAACAGACAATGCCACATATGACATAGAAATGCGAAGGCATGTCGGAACAGGGCAGGTTAATTTTTCACTTTATTTAGAAGATCAATATTGCAATCAGTATAAAAGCTGCGGTTTGGTGTGTGTTATATAGGAATAAAGTGTCGATGCTGACCCTTGAGTTTGAACAAACAGGCGGTCCCATTATTGAATTAAGTAGACCACGTGGCCATAGGGAACACACATGAGTAGAAAGTATCGTGACGACTAACGATCGCCATTTCTACTCTATCCTCTATTACTATGTGGATCTACATTTCTACTCTATCCTTTATTATATACGGATCTCCATTTCAACTATATTCTCTATTGCTATGCGGATCACCATCTCTATTCTATCCTCCATTACTATACGGATCTCCATTTCTATTTTCTCCTCCATTACTATATGGATATCCATTTCTATTCTATCGTCTATTACTATATAGATATCTATTTCTGTTCTATCGTCTATTACTATACGGATTTCCATTTCTATTCTATCCTCTATTACTATACGGGTCACCATTTCTAGTCTATCCTCTATTACTATACGGATTACCATTTCTAGTCTATCCTCTATTACTATACGGGTCACCATTTCTAGTCTATCCTCTATTACTATACGGATCACCATTTCTAGTCTATCCTCTATTACTATACGGATCACCATTTCTAGTCTATCCTCTATTACTATACGGATCACCATTTCTATTCTATCCTCAATTACTATATAGATCTCCATTTCTATTCTATCCTCAATTACTATATGGATATCTATTTTTATTCTATCCTCTATTACTATACGGATCACCATTTCTATTCTATACTCCATTACTATATGGACATCTATTTCTATTCTATCCACTATTACTATATGGATCTCCATTTCTATTCTGTCCTCTATTACTATACGGATCTCCATTTCTATTCTATCCTCTATTACTATACGGATCACTAATTCTAGTCTATACTATATTAATATTTGGATCAATGTACGGTGTACTCTTCGAGCGTGTATAATCTATCACGAACTATTAGTGCGAGAGTTATTCGAAGGCGTCTGGTACCAGGATTGTTCAAAGCTGTACTATAGTTGTAACTGCGATTACAATGTCTCTACTACAACGTGCATTACAAAAGTGATAACGAGTATTCGTCGGCATTACAAACGTGTCCAAAGAGTGTTCGTTGAGTCACAAAAATGTAATGAGTAATGACACCAAAAGATAGACTCAGAACTTTCACCAATCTTTAAGCATTTAGTTTTAAAGACCCTCTGAAAAATATACAGAAAGACCTAATTTCTCCAGGTTTTGCTTACAAACTGACTTCAAAATTTTACTATTTCAAGAATAAATCCAAATAAAATAAAGTAGATATCTTTTGAAGTAGAATGAAAAATATAATCAAACTAGAATTCTAATTATGAATCACTGGTGGTGTAATGGATAGCGGCTTGAATTGAGGAATCGGAAGAACCGTGTTCGAATTCCAGTCGAATCCATTACATTCACTTACGTGCTAATACCCTTGGGAAAGGTATGAATCCTTTTCTTCTCCCCCTATTCTGTGGGTAAATAGCAGGACAGGCCGGGTTCATATAGCCTTGGATGACAACTGGTCTACCGTAGAAAGAAATGCCAACTTACTGTACGAAAAAAAATCTAGCTTGTTAGTCATGTATCGAAATATATATGATCGCCTAAGCTTGTATCACGCATGGCACATAACTGACTGACTAGGAAAATATGTATTTTTTCCTGTATTCCGTAAGTAAAAACTATGTAAAAAAATTGTAAAAGATTACATAAAAGGCTACTCAATGAATAGGATTTGTTAGATCATTTGCTAAATTATAATTAATAAAACTAAAAATTGATAAAAAGTGTATATAACACCATAATTGCTAATTGTGCTGGGCACAAATTATAAAACAAACTCTTTTAAATGTGCATTGTTTATTGAAAATCACACTAAACTCACAGGACATTATAACATATTACATCATATCACAGCTAAATTGTTCAGTATAATTTCCCTTTGAAGTAAATGAAGGTCTTATTTGATGGCACAACGATTCAGTAATAATTTGCTTGTGCCATGCATTTTGTCAATATACAATTTATAAAGTTTACATTTTATTAGCTTTTGCTATAGGTCTTTCACTGATCACCGTAATGAAATTCCAACGCTATGATTTCGAAGCTAAATTTACTCTTTAAACGCATCAACAAACGATAATGATATTTTTTTAATTTGTGTCTTTACTCATCATGACAAAATCCCAACTTTCAAATTAAGTGCAATCCCACGATTCCAAACTCGATCTACCCTAATGTAGGAACAGTTAACGATGCCTTTCAGTAGGTATATAAATTATTTAGAGCCATGAAAAACAAATGGTTCACGACAAAGAGTACTGACCTACAAAGTTTTAGAAACCAATTATTGATAGCTCCTTTGTATTTTTATCATTAATATTGAATGTTTTAATAGGCATTAATGGGTTAAGATATTGAGTAATTATCCGAAACAGTGACCTAGAGTCAGTTATTAACTAGGGCAGAGAACGGACTGTTAATTGACTACCCCCAAAACAAAATGTCTCTCAATTAATCACCTGAGAGACCCATTTCTGGCTGATGCTAACCTCCAGGAGAGTGACTCGTTCCGCCTCCTCGGGCTAAAATTCTCGGCTGAAATGAAGTACAAAGACAATGTTGAATTTATTGCTTAGTCTGCTGCTAAGAAAATTGGTTCACTGTATTATGCTAGACAATTTTTCTTTCTTGAAACTATTTTACATATTTAGAAGTCTACCATTCGTCTATGCCTCGAACTTTGCTGTCATATATGGCCCGGTTCTCTTACTAAATATTTAAATATTCTTGATAAAATCCAAAAATATATCAGCAATATTATTGGCCCTGACCTGGCGCCTCGGCTTCAGTCACTTTCCCACCGCCATAAAGTTACCTCCCTTTGCTTTTTCTATAAATAAATGGTAATTGTTTATGTGACCTCTCCACTATAATACCTAGATTTTGGCATTTAAGCGCAGTATTACGTTAACAATTTCTTATCAATTTAGAGTTGAATTGGCTAGGTGTAACCGTGCTAACATTCTCTTTTCTCGCACGACTCGCTTGTGGAAATCTATTCATACTCAAGACTTTCTGGACAACCTTGATCTGCAAAAATTTAAATGCAATGTCAATCGTTATCTAATGTCATCCTGATTACTCTTCTATTGTTCTCGCTTCTCAGTTATGTTTCTGTTTTCTAATTCTTCCACACCTAGTAACTCCTTGTGTCTTAGCGGCTTTACTTCCTTCCCTAGGGTGATTTCTATTTAAAAAATCGTGAAAATTGTTCTTTTATCTTAGCTGAAATTTGTCGTAACGCTATAGAAAAACCAAGAAAAATATCTTGAAGATTTAAAATGCAGTACCTGACTGGAAAAAAAAGATCTCATCATTTTACTGTTTAAATGACAAGGGGCAACCGTAAGTTCTATTCTAGTAGTTTCTTCTCATGCAATTCCTGCTTGTGGAACTCTCTTGTTTTCCAACCAACTTTTATCGTCAAATATTTGAATGCAATGCCAATCATTATCTACTGTCTTCTTGATTCATCTTTTTTTAGTGTTCTCTCTACTTAATAATGTTTTTCTTTTTCTTATTCTTTCACACTCAGTGACCCCTTGTGACTTAGTGGCTTTATTGTCTCGTTTGGGGTGAATTGATTAAAAAGAAATAAGCAAAACGTAATGCTATTAGCTTATATAAATAAAAAAATTCGTCAAAAGAACTGCTGCAATTTTTTTTATTCAAATAAACATAATAAATCTCAAAAGCCCTCTAAATTGAAACACGTTCATGTGATAATTATTAACTTCCTAGTTATATTTTTAGTATTATTTTACAATCACATCTTTCTTAAACGTCGAATGAGTTAAAAAAATCTAAATCGTTCAGTTGTGAGTTAGAATAGGTATAACGAGGAAACGTAGTCTTCTTCTTCGTCATTATTATTATTATTATTATTATTATTATTATTATTATTATTATTATTATTATACTGAAAACTATAGGCAAACTGAATAATTTTCAATTTTGATTTCAGTAGAATTTCGTTTCCTATGCTTTTTTTCTGTCTCTCTCTATCTCTCTTTTTAAAACTCTATTTTTATATTATTCCACTCTGAATTGCCCGGAGTAAGTATGTATTTACAAAGATAATAGAAAGCTAATATGGAAGGGCGTATTAAAAAAACCAACCCCCCCCAAAAAAAAACAAAAAACAAAACAAGAAACACATAACGATGAAAACGAAAAGAAATCATGTAAATGTCATTGTTTCTTCATATATATATATATATATATATATATATATATATATATATATATATATATATATATATATTGTTTTTTTATTTTGCTTTCCAGTTTGAGATGAGTGTTGATTGTTAAAGACGGGCATCTGGTTCACTAAAAAGATCTAAAACTGCGCAACTTTCTTTTTCTTCGGGTAATTCCTGCACGAAAATGTCGTTAGCGTGTGACGTAATTTCCAGAAAAATGAACAAACAGGTTTATGGCAGACACTTCAATCCACCGCAGGCTCAATAATTTTTTTTTTAAGCAACGAAGAAAGAAAGCCAAAAATGTATTATTATTATTATTATTATTATTATTATTATTATTATTATTATTATTTAATACTAGACCTCACGAATATAAAGTTGGAGAATAACTCAATGTAGAACGGTTACGTTGAAAATGGTAATGATTAATAAGTTGTGTGATATGAATGAAGTAGGAAGTGATAAGAAGTGAATATTATCATTGTAAGGAGGATAAATAACGAGTGAAACTTGACTGGAAGTGTTTATTATTATTATTATTATTATTATAATTATTAATAGTAGTAGTAGTAGTAGTAGCAGCAGTAGTATGACTCGCACGCTTCCAATTATGTTAGTCGTGTTTCACTTGCATTGTCGTATTGATTACCAGTGCAACCCTTAATCTTTTTCAACAAGAAAAGTGTCGTTTGTAGATTGACTTTAAAAAATATTTATATGCATTCTTTTTTTTTATGTATGACAAAGTGTCGAGAGATTGTTAAAAATTCATAAATGATGTGTTTTTTCTTTTATATTTTTTCTTTTCTTTTCTGAAAATCGCTCTTTTATTATTATTATTATTATTATTATTATTATTATTATTTTCTAAAATTTCTGTTGTATATACATTTCCTTCCGAGTCCCAACCAGAGACCTAAGGTCAAAAATGGTTTCATGACATTTTTCACTGATCATTTTTGTAAGAGAAAAAAAATAAACACCCTAAGATCACACATATTTTACATAGATAAAGCTCTTCTTCTTCTTCTTCTTCTTCTTCTTCTTATTATTATTATTATTATTATTATTATTATTATTATTATTGCTGCTATTACATTTTTGTTATCAGTCTGGTGTATTTTTAAATTATTTTTTTAACACCAGAATCCCTTAATATAAGCCTCAAGAGCCACTTATATATATATATATATATATATATATATATATATATATATATATATATAATAACGATATATCAGGCGCGTGATATGAATGAGAGTGTATGGAATAAGAAGTGAAGATAAGAAGAGACCATTTACCCATGATTGGAAGACGTTATTATTATTATTATTATTATTATTATTATTATTATTAATGAGAGAGCATCGCGCCAAACAATGATATTATGTTAAACTCCTTATGACACCCAATTTGGCGCTACAGAATCACAAAGAACTGTACCAAATAACAGAAACCATATTGAGAATGTTCAACAGCAACATCTAAAAGGAATAATGTATGTGATCTGAAGAGAAAATAATGCTATCATCAGGATGTTGCCATTCCGCACTATAAATAAATGGTTTGGGCGACAATATCCATCAATACTGGAAAGAGCAATAAAAGCTACTGGACTCGAGAAACCTATATGCCTGAAAAATTATTTTAAGAGAAAGCTTTTTATAAATTTCAACCGATGGTAGAATACTGGCTGCCAAATTTTTCCTTCTAATGAAACGACTAATATTACTATTTGTTGTAGAGTAGTTTTCACAGTGGAAGCTTGTATTTCAATAAGTCGTCCTAAATTAGGTTCGACGTACAAAACTTTAGGAACTTGAAATAAGAGTTAATGACGCAGCAATCTAGTTGTGATGGTTGGTACTTCAATGTCCGATATCGACTGACTCGCTCAACACCACTGAGCCCAACTCGCGATCGCTACTACTACAACTTATTATGTGTGGGAGAGTCTATTAATAATAGAATAGGTACGTCAGGTATGGCACTATTATCATATAAATCAACACTCAAGACTCCTAGATCTTTTGACTTTCTGAGATAATATCGAGAATAAAACTTACTTTGGTATCTTTTAAGGTGATCAAATACATTAAATTTTAATGGTGATCGAATACATATTACATAGGTCAATGTCCTTGCTGAGTATCAAATTCAGTTCAGACTTCTGGTATTTCCTCGTGGGAAATACATAAAACACTTGCCATTCTATGAAACCCGCGACAATTTTTCAGCAAATAGTGTTTCTATAAAAAAAAGTACCGATTCCGATTATCAGTCTTCGCGGAATTCTTCGATAACCCCGGATATAAGATTCGCTAGCCAGATGGGAACGGAAAAAGAATATTTGTCTTACAAAGGTGAGAAATACACCGAATGAGAGGGAATTTCCGAGTGCCAACGAAGTGCAATTTGAGAACAGTCGATTTCAGAACGAAAAACAATCAATATATGTTTTCTTTGCATAGCAAAGGCAACTCAGTTTAATTCTAATGCTTTATCTCCAATTCCTGATTGACAATTAATGAGTTATGTCTCCTTGACCATATACATTGTTGATCCATTATGTCTCCTTGACCATAAATATTGTCGATCACTTATGTCTCCTTGACCATATACATTGTTGATCCATTATGTCTCCTTGACCATAAATATTGTCGATCACTTATGTCTCCTTGACCATATACATTGTTGATCCATTATGTCTCCTTGACCATAAATATTGTCGATCACTTATGTCTCCTTGACCATATACATTGTTGATCCATTATGTCTCCTTGACCATAAATATTCTCCTTGACCATCGATCCATTATGTCTTACCATGTCTCCTTGACCATATACATTGTTGATCCATTATGTCTCCTTGACCATAAATATTGTCGATCACTTATGTCTCCTTGACCATAAATATTGTCGATTGTTGATCCATTATGTCTCCTTGACCATAAATATTGTCGACCATAAATATTGTCGATCTTATGTCTCCTTGACCATATACATTGTTGATCCATTATGTCTCCTTGACCATAAATATTGACGATTACTTATGTCTCCCTAACCTTAGACATAGTTGATCCATTATGTCTCCTTGACCGTAATCATTGTCGATCAGTTATGCATGCTTGACCATAAATATTGTCGATCCGTTAAATCTCCTTGACCATAAATATTTTCGATCAGTTATGTCTCCTTGACTATAAATATTGTCGATCACTTATGTCTTCTTAGCCGTAGACATAGTTAATCTATTATGTCTCCTTGATCATAAACATTGTCGATCAGTTATGTCTCCTTGGCCATAAACATTGTCGATCAGTTATGTCTCCTTGACCATAAACATTGTTGATCACTTATGTCTCTTTAACAATAGACATAGTTGATCCATTATATCTCCTTGATCATAAACACTGTAGATCCATTATATCTCCTTGACCATAAACATTCTGTTAAGTGTCCTTGACCATAAACATCGCCGATCAGTTAAGTCTCCTTGGCCATAAACATTGCCGATCAGTTATGTCTCCTTGATCATAAACATTGCCGATCAGTTATGTCTCCTTGACCATAAACATTGCCGATCAGTTATGTCTCTTTAGTCATAAAATTTTTCGATCAGTTATGTCTCCTTAGCTATAAACATTGTCGATCAGTTATGTCTCCTTGACCATAAACATTGCCGATCAGTTATGTCTCTTTAATCCTAAAATTTTTCGATCAGTTATGTCTCCTTATCCATAAACATTCTCGATCAGTTATGTCTCCTTGACCATAAACTTTGCCGATCAGTTATGTCTCTTTAATCATGAAATTTTTCGATCAGTTATGTCTCCTTGGCCATAAACATTGTCGATCAGCTATGTCTCCTTGGCCATAAACATTGTCGATCAGCTATGTCTCCTTGGCCATAAACATTGTCGATCAGTTATGTCTCCTTGACCATAAACATTGTCGATCAGTTATGTCTCCTTGACAAAAACATTGTCGATCAGTTATGTCTCTTTGACCATAAATTTTTTCGATCAGTTATGTCTCCTTGGCCATAAACATTGTCGATCAGTTATGTCTCCTTGGCCATAAACATTGTCGATCAGTTATGTCTCCTTGACCATAAACTTTACATATTTTGAACCATGTCCCGTAAATTTGCATTGAATTCCTGAGATATTGCAGCGTTTAGATCTTCTGCAGTTGCTAGTCGGTCTTGATACACACGTGTTCCGAGGTGCCCTCCATAGAAAAAAAAATCACAAGGGGATAAATCCGGGGAACGTGGTCGGGGGTGGGGCACCTAGTATTGCCTCGCAGAGAAACAAGATGATCCGGAAACATGTCAGGGAGGATTCCGACTGAACGTCGAGACATATGCGATGGAACGCTGCGTCATTACGACGGACTCATCTTTCTTGAGAAACTCTTCTACAACAAATGCACGATGCTCTCCATTCCAGGCCATGGTGGGTGTCATGGGTCCTTACCTATATCTACAGAATGAACTCTTCCTAACATTATGTATACTACGCCTCTCAAGAGAGAGGGTCGAATTAAGCCGAGCCGATAGTAGTTCACTCCAAACCAGACTGACAGTCATACTAACACCTTCCACATCTTGTATTATTATAGCATTAATATTTTTTATAAAAATCAGATGGATGATAATTACAAAAAAGATGAAACTAGAACATTAGAAAAAATGCACAACACCAGTAGACAAGAGCAAAAAATAAACTATTTACTAGAAAAAAATTTAAAACCACCAATCTTATAGTTTAAAATGATAATTCACTTCTTAGATCAAAATTAAATCGAACAAATATTATTTAACAATTTAAATGTCCATTAAGAAATTGTGTTCCAGATCAATCAAAATTCGTAGACAATTATATAGTCTACACCACAACATGTTTAACAAGAAGACTTGCGCTACATCTTTCTGACCATAGCTCAATAAATGCTCAAGGAGACCCACCGGACACTATTAGCAGTATACTTGTTGATAATACAAATATATTAGCATCATCTACATGTAAAAAAAAGAATAAAAATAATGGAAGCCTTATTAATAAAAACAAAAACAAAAAACAACACTCAATAATATCAACTATGAATATGGACACAATATGTTGACTGTGTTTTGAAAATAAAACATTCTATAATAATAAATACATGCATACCACAATCTATATCCAGTTAACAGTTAATGTATTTCATCCTTGAAAATGTTAAAATAAATAAATTTAAAAAATTGAAATGTATAGCCGAAAGCCCTCGGAAAAATATACCATTTGGACAGTTTTTGTATAATTTATCTACTGAAAAGAAACAAAATTATAAGATCATATGAGACATTATATAAAACCTTAATCAAAGTACCTTTTCTGTCATATTTAATGAAGCTTGCTTATATATTAAAGGAAAGAAATATTTTCAACCTATGCTTCTTATAATATGTAGCTATAATAACTATTAGAAAAATAACATGGATAACAATATCAATGTCACCGTAGCTGCACATTTCAGTGAAGCGAGTCAAAGCATTAATAACGTTTCATACGTCTTCATTTAAATGAATTTAAAGGCCAAGGAGAACGCTGAAAGTTCAGGTTAAAATATATTTTCAAAATAAATTCAGACATTCTAAGTTTAAATAGAAATTTAGGCAGTATCAACGAATACAGTTCCACAAAAATGCATCTACAAACTATTTACTACGGTAATCGAAGCAAACAACTAGCCTCAAATTTCATCCGGGTAAATATATGCGGAACTCTCAAGCCCCAAAACGTGCAACTTCATTTTATTTCTCGTCGAAAAAAGGACAGGGGCGTGTTGAAAAATTCAGATTGTTAACTTCTTGTCTCATCATGTTTCCATTTGGTCAAAAGGCCGATAAATATACAACAATATTATTGGTATTATTATCATTATTATTATTATCTTTGTTTTGTTTTTATCTCTTGAATTTCTTCATCGGCTTATTATATCTAAACAAACACACACAAGCACGCACACAATCAAACAGAGACACATACATACATGCATAAATATATACATACGTATACACACACACACACACACACACACACACACGCATATATATCAATTTCTTTATCGGCCTACTATATCTACACAAACACGCATTCAAACACAGGCATCCGCATACATACACACATACACACACACACACACACACATATATATATATATATATATATATATATATATATATACACGACAGACAAACACACACATCGAATTTCTTTATCCGAATACTATATCTACACACACACACACAAAAGCACGCACGCACACTATCAAACACAGACACCTACACACACACACACACACACACACACACATATATATATATATATATATATATATATATATATATATATACGCACACCCACACCCACACACACATACACACACAAAAACACACACACACACACACACACACACACACACACACACATATATATATATATATATATATATATATATATATATATATATATATCAGTGGAGAAGACAAGAAGGAATATAATGGAGCCAATTTTGACAGGGCAGGGTTATTATAAATGCTAACCACGTTGTTTGTCTTCTTGGAAAATTAATGAAAGCTTCGGTCTATTCTTCTTTCTTAAAACAGCAAACCGAATGTTTTCTGTTTTAAGAAGGAAGACTTACCCTTAAGTGTGGTAAACTGTCTATTGGCGAAAGCTTATCGGCTCAACTAGTTTAATTGGTTGGCTTCAAATTTACAATTGAGCAACAAAAAAAGGGAGAAAAATACAGAAACACGCCGCCGTGTATGCGGTATTTCTCTTGAATTTTAATACACGTCGTTTTCCTATTTTATTTATATTTTCATTATAATTGTCATTTATTCGATATATTGAAATGCCCTTTTCTTTGATTGTTGCCATTTATTTATTCTCTATAGATTTGTCCATTTCGTTTCATTGTCTTAACGATTCCAGAATGACCCGGTTTTGAAATCCAAATGCACAAAAATATTCCTTACAAAGATTAAATTCAATGTGACTTCAAGAACGCTGAAAAATTCAGCAGTAGACAAGTCATTTAATCAGTTTTACCTTTTTTTTGCTCAGCCGCAATAAATATTAAATAACTGATCAATATGAACGGATTTTGGAAGTTAAAACACTCAAACTTTTGTTTATGAAATTAAGGTTTCTTATAAAAGATATTGGCACGCCTATTAATTTTATATTAAATCAAGAGTTTTAGTCTTAAAACGTACCTCATCTCACATCCTCAAATTGAATCAAGACTTCGCCCTTTATTTTCATGCTTATTCAAGAGTTTTAGTGTTAATGAAACCCCATCCACAAAATAAGTTGAGTTGCTGTTAAAAGCAGTTCATGATATAAAATGATAAGGTAACAATGCTATTAATTACACACATTTTAAATTGTATTTGCAATACAATTTTCGTCCTGAGTAAGACGATAAACTACGTCCAACAGCAAGGCCTCTGATCAGGAGGATTTTGGAATGACATCTTAATTGCTGGTGTTCCAGGTCCACCTTGACCCGGGGTGGAAACACTTGTTAGGGTCCCAGCTCAGAAATAGTTAACCCTCAAACTGGGGTCAAAAGAATATGAAAGTATAAAGTAGGTTTTAATACCAGAAATACTTTGTAAAAATTTATTACCAGAAATACATTTTTTGAAGAAAAAAATATTACCAGCAATACATTTGTGAAAAAACAATAGTACCAGCAATAAATTTTTGAATAAAAAAAAATAATAAAAAAAATTAAATTTCCAGCTATACATTTTTGAAAAAAACAAATCACCAGGGATACATTTTTGAAGAAAAATATTACCAGAAATAGATTTCTGAAGAAAAAAGATTACCAGAGATAAATTTTTAAGGAAAAAAAAATTGCCAGAAAAGATATTTGAGAAAAACAATATATTACCAGCAATAAAAATTTTATTGAAATTAAATAACTCACTGAGGTTGATACGCCGTAAAACAAAACACACCAAACAAAAACAATACAATTGCAATTATTATTATTCACATTATACAACATTATTTAGATCAAATGCATTAAGAAATTTATAAATGGAATGGTTTTCAGAATTTGTGCAGAAATGCAGTCCCTGATGCAAAAACAACACAAAGAAACGCCAAAACATTCAACATATTAAAATTATTAATATATCATTGAAATAAATTTAATAGTTATAA
This sequence comes from Acanthosepion pharaonis, assembly GCA_903632075.3. Classification (NCBI taxonomy): domain Eukaryota; kingdom Metazoa; phylum Mollusca; class Cephalopoda; order Sepiida; family Sepiidae; genus Acanthosepion; species Acanthosepion pharaonis. The sequence continues at coordinate 2,191,896 of CAHIKZ030000746.1, read as the reverse complement.
CAATTCATATATTGATTCCATGAACAATACTTAATTTGCTGGAAATGGAAGACATTCTCCTTAAACCTATTTAATTACTTTGAACTGATTACATATTATAATTATCAAAAATGGCGGTCATTTCACCATTCCCCACCATCAAAAAATGAACAATCGTCTGCTTAGGGAGATTCATATTGATTGAAATAACAAAGTATGCATGCTTTCTTTTTGTGATCTCGGTTTAATTTTTTTTTATGTAATTATTTTGAAAATAATAATTATAATGTTATTATATATATTTGTTTCTTCCTAACATTTATTTCAAAATACGTATCGGCGGCAAACTAATATGCATCTATTTATTTATTTGATGTCAAGTCAGGTGACACTTTTTTCCAGCCATACAGAAACGACACACACATAGCCTATTCACCTCTCAAGTACTTTTTTTTTTAAACATCCGCGATATTTCGTTATAAAAAAAAAGTTCGAATGTAGTGTAGTGAATTATACAAATATATGTTGTGTTATGCATATTTAGATTTATTTAATGATGTTGCTATAATCTATTATGGATGTTTTTTTTATTTTTGACGAACATCATAGTTGGAATATAATATGCAATTGTTTGCTTATAGAAACGAATTGATTTCGAAAACAAATACTGAATGCCCTATTGAAATACCGTGGAAAGAGAAAAAAAACAGCCCTAGCTCAAAAACCCCTTGTCTAACTTGAATATAATTTGGCACTGCTCTCGGCAGGTTCCAAGATACAATATGTTCCTAAAGTGGTTGGGTATTATGTTTCATTTAAGCTGTATATTGGGAACAAGCATACATATATACAAGATAAATGTTTTAGTATTATATAGATTAAGTTACACCATCCCCATAAATCAAGAATATATGTTTAAATAAATTTACAACCTCTCACACATCTTAAATGTGGAGTAATGGATAGTGGCTCGGACTGAGGAATCGGGGAACCGAGTTCGAATTCCAGTTGAATCCATTACATTCACTTACGTGCTAATACCCTTGGGAAAGATATGAATCCTCTTCTTCTCCCCCAGCTATGGGTAAATAGGAGGAAACTGAGTTCTATAGTCTTGGATGGCAACTGGTCTAGCGCAGAAAGAAATGGCAACCTACCGCAGGAAAAAAACAAAGGCAATGCGATTGTAGCGATGGCAAAGTCGGAATATACCGGAAAACGAGAAGACCTCATTAAACAATATCAGTAATGTAAATAGTTACAATACCTCACCTCTGAAATATAGCCATATATTCAGAATTCGTTTAGAGTGCTCGCGTATCATATTTATTGAAGCTGTTTAGTGAGGCAAAGTAAAGAGTACTCAGGTGTTACGTGATATATGACATCCTATACCGCAGCGAATTTTGGATGCTGTTCTCAAAGATGTAGACACCGGAAATGTGGTTCTACAGAAGGATGCTGAGGATATTATGAAACGAGCGTGTGAGCAACGATGAGGTCTTAGAGAGGATGCAAGCTTATGCTTAACATAAGGAAGAGGCAGATGAAATTTCTGGAACACGTAATGAGAAAGGAGGGTCTGGAGAATCTGATACTCACAGGTCGAACAGAGGGGAAAAAAGAGAAGAGAAAGCAACGCATGACATACCTAGCGGACTTATGCAAGTGGATGACAGAACGTGGTCTGGGGAAGTTGGCAGAAGCACGAAACTTATTGAGAGATACAAAGAATAGGGAGAAGTGGAGAGCCACGATCGTCTACGTGCTGAAAGGACACGGCGCATAAAAAGAAAGAAAGTAATGAGGCCCAAAAGTGTAATACTCACACTTAATAGACGTTGGCGCAGACGTTTTCAAGTCTGCCAAAAATTGAGACTTCTCTAGCCTCGAACCCAATTCATTTTGGTTGCAGTATCATTGTTCAATGCGTTTCCAACAAAAATGCCTGAATTAACAACTGCGAAATTAGGTCTATAATCCGACGTTACTTTGTATTCTCATTATTTTTATTTATCGTTAGTTTTAGTTATCTTTTTTTTTTCTTCTTTACTTTTGTTATGGTGTTAAACTTACTTCTTTTTGCCAAGATCCATGATAACAAGTACAATTTTCTCGATTCTGTCAAAGTAACTCGGTGCAGGAAGATTACTTAATAATAAGATTTCTGGTCGCTGAAAGCTGTTTACGCTGCGATAAGTGGGTTATCCGAGTCGAGAGATACAAAGCAGTTAATGTATAGGCAATTCTCCGACGTCTCCTCCTTTTTTCCTAATCAGCCAAATTTTGGTGACGTGTCACAAGCTACCAGCAACAACAATGGCGACTTCAGAGAGAAAGAGAAGTCACGCCACTGGCCGTGTTTAGTTTTGGGGAACTGAAATTTAAAAAAAAAAAAAAAAAGAAAAAAAAAATACAAGTATTTTATTCTTCTAATTGTATAACGATTTATATATGACTGAAGAGCGAGACCCGTGCAGAGGCTTTTCATTCGAAAGAAATACAATTTCGGAGGAAAACGACGCGCGCTTCAACTTCTGTTTGTAATGGTGGCAATGATAAGCTGGGGACTATAAAAGTGACAATTAAAAAGGAGTAAAGCTTAAGCTGAAAGAATTTTAAGAAGAGGAAGAGGAAGAAGAAATAATTGAATCAATCGAAACGAATTTATGAAGCCGATTTAACTAAAGGCATTGGAATCTGAAAATTCGAAGATTTGCTAAATTTCATTGTACCTCTGATATCAAATATCATATCAATAAATCACTGCAACACTTTTTCAGTTTTAATCGAGGAAAAACAGATTTCATAATTCATGCCTACTTACATGCCAGTATATAAACTTTTCATTACATAACTATATATATATATATATATATATATATATATATATATAATTGTGTAATGAAAAGTTTGGTAATCCGTATGGATAATCCCAAGGAGGATGTAATCCAGAGAGCTCAATGTAAAAACAGAAAAAAAATCAATGCTAGTGAAAGATAAATAAATTGTATAAATTAATTATATATGAAATTCAAATAAGCACTTTGAAATGGGAAATATCAATTACTATTAAACCCATATATAAATATGATTAAACAAAACAGCTATCAAATAAAAATAATTAAAATTAAATATGAGTATTAAATATATTTCATTTTATCAAACCTTTTTAGGGTTGGCAAGCTCCGGAAGGAAATTTTTCTTGTAGAGCAAAATGGCCATACAGATAGAGAATTTCTGAATTTCATATATATATATATATATATATATATATATATATATATATATATTATATATTTATATATATATATATAATATAATAATATATATATAATATATATATATATAATATAAAAATATATATATATATATATAATTATTTATTTAAAATATGATTCCAACACGCTACATAAGAGTTCTCATGTTTCAAAACAAGAGCCGAAAACTTAAATTACTAAGCTCTGTTCCATCTTCAAGCAATTTTTTTTCCTTTTGTATCGAGCACTATTTTTTAAAAATAATAAAAATGCTAAAGAACTTTGGATTATTTACCTAACGAGTTCTTTCCTATTTTCTATATATTTTTCACACACACACGCGCACACACACACACACACACATACATATATATATATATATATATATATATATATATACCAGTAATAATCGTATAAGTATAAGAAATTATACTCGCTCGGAAAACCTTCGGTGTCTTCATTTGCAAATAATCAAACCAATACCAAAGGGAAAAAAGGTATAAAAAAGAAAGAACCAAGAACATGTACGTTAGGTGAAAATAATCGTCCAGCATGCGAGTCCAAGGCCCAAAGAAAAGAAAAACCGATACGAGTAAGCAAAATAACTAAATAAAGTGCTCAATACAGTAAGTAGAGCCGACCTAGTTAAACCTAGAGAGCCAGACAAACTTACCAAGGTTTCACCTAAGCGGATCGTCAGCTTTCCCTGACGATTCGCTTAGGTGAAACCTTGGTAGGTTTGTCTGACTCTTTAGGTTTAACTATATATATACACCCAAAAAACCATGAAGGGGCGACCAATAAGTCCGTTATCCGCCACAAGGCTATTAAGAATTCTTCATATATTTACCAATCTATATGATTATTATTCACCACAGAATTACGTGCATTTTCAAGAAAGGATCATATAATTAACAACGTTGCGTAAATTTTATCAACACGTTACGGATCCATGGATTTTTTATGTACGGTTTCGAAAGTTACATTAAGATCCGATAATTATTTGATTTTTGCAAGAATTTCCCAATCAATATGCTTTTCAATGCAAAAAGACGCTGAAAAAAAATTTTTTTGAAGATTTTAATTTTTTTCCATCAACACGCTATGGATGTATGAACAGTATTGTTTTCACTGTTTAAAAAGGGATCGTTTTTCTGATTTTATATATATATATATATATATATATATATATATATATATATATATATATATATATATATATAAAGGAAAGGAAACCCTTCTTATAAGCAAACCCTTGAAAACAGAAAAACATTTACCAAAACATAACTATCAAAAAACATAAACAAAAATACAGCAAAAAACAGTTACAGCTGCATGCATAATTTGTAAAAAAACTAACCAAACACAATAAAAATACTCAACAAAGACAAACAATAACAACAACAACAACACAAGTCAGCAAAACAGCAATAACAAATGCAATTGTTGAAATAAAAACAATTTATAATTTAATAAAAAATACCTGATATATAAAGCCACCGTAACAAACAGCACAAACGAGGAAGAAAACTTACACAGGAGCTACAGAGACAACCTTTAAAGAAAGATTTAATAACCATCAAACCTCATTTAAAACAGAAAAATACAAAACAACGCTATCAAATACATATGAAGCTAAAAATAAAATAACATCATTACGAAGATTAAATCGGAAATTATATATATAAAAAAGCAGCTCCAAACAATAGCAACAGCAGAAACTGTAAATTTTGCCTGGAGGAAAAATTAACAATCATCACCTTCAAGGATCAAAACAACATAATGAACAAGAGGAATGAAATAATGGAGAAATGCAAACATTTAAATAAGCATCTACTTTTGCTGACTAAATGCTAATATAAAAAGAAAAGAAAGAAATACAACACAATACGCGAACCCATCACAAAAATAAAACCATCATACCTAACGCATAAGTCACACCGATCCCGAACGCAATCCACTTCAAAAAGAGTAACCACAATATCAATAATAACCAACAAAATAATACCCAGCCAGAAACACAAATAAATTAGGACAACTACACACTTTACAAAACGCAAAAACACAACCACATACACGCACACAGAAACACAAATACACAGCCAGACGCACACACACAATCATATACATGCGGGTACGTGTATGTGATCATATGTGTATATTAGTATGCAGTCATGCATGTATATGCGAAAGCGCGCTCATAGAGACTTACCTGCACAAAACACATGCATACACAAGAATACAACCAAAACACAAACGAAAATGCTTAAAACAATACCAGAGTTAAAGAACATACTAAATATAAACCAATGAAAAATAGAAAAGAAACGACTAAGTGGTTTAACTTTACTTTCATACAACTAATCACAAGTAACTAACACTCAATAAAGTTAAAATAATAGGTAAAATCAAATACTACAAACTACTAAAATATATTAAAACACTAAGTAAATTTAAATAATACAACCCACTAAAATACATACACAGTTAACATAAACACACACACACAAATACACAATTAGACGCACAATACTGTTAACAAGCATATACACTTAAACAAAAAGACAAAGCACATACGCGGAATACACACAGACATGCACACGCGGGTGCGTGCATGCGTACTTGCATGTATGTATGTATGCATATATACCTGCACATTCATGGGTGCGCACATAAATACTCACCTGCCCAAATGTATAAAATACGCTAAAATCCAACCATAAACTGAAGTAAATGGTCAACACAATAACATTGACCAGAGATCAACGGAGAAGGTGAGGAAGAAAAAATTTAAAAAAGACGGGAGAGGAAGAGAAGTCTGCAATCATTCAACACCCATCAAGCGAAAAGTAAATAACAGTCATAACACAATAAAAGGACAAAAGAATCGAGAAATGTCAGCACTTTAACTCTGTTCCGACGAGTGGCCACGAAACTCCGAAGTAAACATGAGTTAACTGAAAAATGCTTTTTTCATATTAATTCTATTAACGCTCTATCTATTTCTTCGATAGTGAGAACGCTACTACAAATCCAACTTCCCTTAAATGACTCCTTATCAGCAAATCCTTGAAAAACTGGTAATTTTGGTTTCAAAAACAGTATTTCAAGTTAATAATTGTATATATATATATATATATATATATATATATATATATATATATATATATATAATCATATTCACACGGGACAAGACCTAAGAGGCACTCGTGGTAGAAATTACAAATTATGGGGATATGTATGGAAGATAACTGTTGACTCTAGGCTAAAACATGTTAAGATTGTAGTGATCGGAGAAGCAACAACTTGTTCTACAAGCAGCGGTTTAACAATGAAGGCCAAAACTATATATAAATATATATATATAATTATTTATTTAAAAATATGATTCCAACTCGCGACATAAGAAGTCTCATGTTTCAAAACAAGAGCCGAAAACTTCAATATAATTATTTGAATTAAATTGAGTTAAAGTAGGCTCTGTTCCATCTTCAAGCGAAATTTTTTTGGAATAACGTATTTCTGAAATTTACGTGTTTTAATAATTGAAATCAAAAAATATATATATTGTCTGTGTGTTTATGTGTGTGTGTGTATACAAAATACGTCAACTAAATCTTTTCTCGAAAATGTAAATGCTCATAAAGAAAACAAAATGTCGGATAAATTTATGACAGTACGGTACACGAGAACAGACATCAAATTACAGGATAAATTAGAATAGCGAGAACAACAAATAAGCAGAAAATATGGAACATAATAAGAACAATAATCCTACTTCGGATCTACAAAACGAAAGGAATGATTGGATTACCAGGGAATCAGATTGGATTACCAGGGAATCATTTTCAAGCCGGCAGTCTCTCTCCATTTGCTTAATAAATTTTCTTAATACATGTGGCGATGTATATGGTGAGAGCCAAAAACTACACCAATTTTTGTTAAAGACGGTAGACTGTTGGTAGACCTTCGTGAATTAAAAACAATTGATACAAAAACGGGGTCGGTTTTCGTGGTTGATAAGAATTCGTTCAAAATCTTTTGATCTACGAAAGACAGTGATTGAACCACAGGCCTCCATAAGGACATAAAAATAGCCATAAAAATTGTTAAGAGAAAGACCTATTTCACGTGAAACGATCTGTTACCCACACCTAATTAGTGTGTATCCATCACAAAAAATACTAAAGCCTTAATTCTACGAACTGGATACTAAGAAAGGCGGTGAATCAGGTTAACAGTTTAGGGACTCCCTTCATAGCTACTGGGGAGCATCTCGTCGCATATTTTATAGGCAATTGTTAGGTGTCTCTTCAGATCATATACGTGAGTAGTGGTTCGACATTATTTTATATCGCGAAGCTTTCGCATCCATTTTCAACTGTAAAGTGTGTGGGGGGGCGTTAAGGGTAGAAAAATCCTAAGTTGTTATGAAGTGTATCGAGACTGGCCTCTTCGCTACTTCCTGTCAAGAGAAGAAGTCCTTTAATATTTTGCCCCATCAGGAGAAAATACTCGTCTGTCCCTTGCTTCTAGTTCAGTCACGCTTGTAAATGACGTGCCCTTGACAAGACCCCCACCCCCACCGCATCTCCGTTTGCAACGTTCATATATTTAAGGAAGACGTCTGACACTGACTAAAAAAAAAGCTTTATATCATGTGTTTATGAGCGAGCCTTTCGTGAGGAAGTGATGGACGAGATTTGTTTGACGAAGAGGGAATATCGCTTCCTTTGGTTAATGATTTGTTTGTTTAGCGGCATATCAACTCCTTATGGGTCATTTACTGTCGGAATCTAATTTTTCTTGGGTGCTTTGAAGTAAGAAAAATATGTTATATATTATTCTGCTTTCACAGTTGAATACATGGTAGATTATATTCACTTTTTGTACATCATTGCGTGAACATAATTACGAGAGGTCTTGATATGGTGATTTTCTAAGCGCAGCTTAGACGTGGCACAAGGCAGAAAGTATGAATCACCCAGTGTGTATCGAACTCACTACTCAGTTGTAACGGTTCTGAGCGAGACAAACTTGCTAACCATTACACCCCCCACCTAGGTGTCCAAAAGTGATTTTCCAAGCGTAGCTTAGATGTGTCATAAGGCCGAATGTAGGAGGCACCCAGTGAGGATCGATCTCACTACCCAGTCGTAATTGTTCTAGCGAGACATGCTTGCTAACTATTACACTCCCTCGAGAAGCCTTGATATGTTTTAATTTTGTTGAAGTTATATTTTGGAATACAGTTTGATGTCTTTGAAAAAAAAAATTGTAGGATATTATATGGAGTAATGCCATGAAAGAGCCCCGCAGTGCCTAACGTCCTGCTTTGCAGAGGCTGCCCAGCTCAATGGACTCGAGATCAGCTTGAAGAAGACGGAGGTCCTCCACCAGCCTGCATCCCGAGAAGAGTACCGCCCTCCACTCATCACCATCGGCGAGACTTAGTTGAAAGCAGTTCACCAGTACACTTACCTAGGGTGTACCATCACATTGGACACCAGGGAAGTAGACAACCGGCTGGCCAAGGCAAACAGGGATTTTGGAAGTTTCTACCAAAAAGTCTGGAACAACAAGCATCTGTAGAAGAGCACTAAGATCAGCGTCTATAGAGCCGTCGTACTCACCACCCTGTCGTACGGCTCAGAGTCATGTGTAATCTACCATCACCACCTTCGACACCTTGAGCACTTCCATCAGCTCTGTCTCCGTACCATCCTCAAACTTCACTGGGGTGACTACGTCACGAACATTGATGTACTCGAACAGGCGAAAATCAGCAGAATTGAAGTTATTTTTGCTGAATTCACAGCTACGCTGGGGCAGGGTACGTCTCCAGAATGGGGTCTATCGCCTTACCAAGATAGCCCTGTATGGCGTACACTTCACTGACCACCGTGACAGGAGGCACCAAGGAAGCGTTATAAGGACTCCCTCGGTAGCTGCCCCATTGACCATCTCCAGTGGTCGACATGCTTGGTCTCCACGTTTAAGGACTCTCGCAGGGCCAACCTGAAGGAGAAACTGCACAAAAAGATGGACGGGGAAGCCTCAGCAGCTATACCAGATCAGACCTTTAATTGCAGTCGCTGTGGACAGCCCACTTCATAAATCTTCGTTCGCAAAATCAAACCAAGAAAAAAAAATGCCTTGAAAAAGTTCTTTCATGTTGACTGATGCATTGTTGATAATTTTACTATAAATAGCTATTGTTGGTAATTTTTTTTTTATATAATACTGGTATTTCTACTATAAAAATGTATTTTTGTACTTTCATAATGTTTTGTATTTGTTTGGGAGTTAACTATTTGGCTATCTCTGGGACCGTTACAGGTTCTACCATCCCAGCTTAAGGTAGACCTGGGAACAAAAGCAATTAAGAGGTGGTTCAACGCTTCTCAAAACTTCCAATCTCCTGATCAGAGGCCTTTTCGCTGGGTGTAGTTTATCGTCATACTCAGGACTAGCTCTGGACTTGGGCACCCGGGTTGAGGTGCCTCACTAACGATGAAGTATCACTAGGATGGACTTGCGAAATGTCGTTTATGTCGGCAAAATGCTGTGTACAACAGGACTGAGAGGTGCGTTGCAGTGAACAGGAGGAGTTCATTGGATACACCTTCGTTCACTGTAGCGATTTATATCTGTTATGCAGGTTAGTTGAAAGCTAGTTGCTGGGTGCAGAGTTATTCGTATTCGAGGCCAGTTTTTTTTTCTTTTTACAACAGTGTTGTGCCATAGCTGAACAAGAATGAGTACTATGTGGTCTGCTTGTGCATACTTACTATTGAGAGACGTGCTTTGTACGATGCGACAACTGGAATTTTATGAAGGTGAGAAGTACTCTTCTCAAATGATTGTGTACTTTTAACATTAGTTTAAAGACAAAATTCAGGCGAAAAAGAAAATAATCTCTTCATCGAAATGTGGCGAAAGTGAGTGTCTGTTTCGCATTTGATGCGCATGATTGCAGCTGTTTTAAAAGTCACTTAAATATTAGCTAGGAATGCGGATTTTTGATGCCCAAGAGCCGCTCAAGATGGTGATGTGGAGTTGTATGTTCTTTTTGTCCCTTTTCTTTAGTTTAATTCCTCCCCTATTCCCATTAGGTTTACAGAGAGACTGGTTCACTGATAATCATTTCTAGTTCGAAATCTTAAAAATCATGTTGTCCTTCCGTCAGCAGGGGATCAACATTACTAATGTAAATTTTAGTGTGTGTTTAGCGTTAAAAACACATTTTATTTTGGAAATTCTTGCAAAAATCAAATAATTGTCAGCTTTGAATGGAATTTTCAGAACTTATTCACAAATGAATGAAATTATTTTTTTTATATATAGAAGTGTCATTAAGGACAGCTGACAAGGTACTGAGACTAATCATTTATTCAATTTTTCTTGTGTTCGTATATGTCATTTCACACAAGAAAAACTGAATAAAAATTTTAATCGTTTTTAATAAAATTTGTATAAAAGAGGTATTGCTATTGCTGCGCAAATAGACAATTATATATATAAATTTTAGGAAATTTTAGATTCCTAAAATTTCGCTTGAAGATGAAACGGGACTAAACACCATAACCCAACTTAATTTTAATTTTCTCGTTTTTGAAACATGAGAACTCTTATGTAGCGAAGGAGTCATATTTTAAACAAAAAATATTATTATAATATAAGCTCGACTTCTGTATGGAGCACTGTCTTCTTAAAATAAAAACAAAAATACTAAGGAACCCCGGATTATGCACCCAACGTGTTCTTTTCTATTTTCTGCATACCTACGCACTTATACATATATATATATATATATATATATATATATATATATATATATATATATATATATGTGTGTGTGTGTGTGTGTTTGTGTGCGTGCGTGTGTGTGCGTGCATGTGTGTGTGTCTTTATTTAAATTTTCTTGTATTCGCATAAGTCCTTTCTTTTTCTGGACATTAAGTGTGGCAAAATTGCTTTATATCCAAGCGCTTTTTAATTTTTTTCTTCGGCCAGTAAGTGTTATTCTCAGATTCCTTTTCTCTAGAAATCAGAGGAAATGACTATGATTCTCTTCAAACCTTGCTTTTGTGACCCGGACATGGCTGTTTTGAAACTAACCTATTTTCCATTACATTTCAGGCATTCTACGCTGAGTTGCTGAAGGAGAAGTTTCTAGAAGTTTCAAGATCTCTCGAGATGTTTCTAAAAGTTTCAAGAATTTTTCGAACATTCCGGCTACCAAGAATCATATACCGAAAACGTAATGGGAGACTATATTTTGGGGTGGGGGCTGATTGGTAAAAGTAATTTACAGCAAAAGTGTAATTTAAAATATAAGAGAAAATAACGAAAAAATACTTTTAAATTTTTGTAGCAATCTTGTCTAATCCAGGAATAAATAAATTCTACCTTTGAATCATGTCTTTTTTGTTGTTTTCTGTGAACATGAATGTTCACATTCAACAGTCTTTTCCCAAAAGGAATAGGTAAATTTTAGAAATATTAGTATGCTGGTCACAAAAGCAAAGTTTAATGGAAATATTAGCCATTTTTCATAGTTTCTAGGTATACTCAAATAAAAAAAATAATAGTTGCCATCCAAGGATAAAAATCATGTTACACAGTGTAATTCAGTATCTGTCTATATTTCTGAGATGAGGTATTATGTACACTATTTGTTAACCATATTCACCATAGTTTATGAATATAAAATTCAGCGCAGTACGTAATCTGTTCAATGAAACAACGTTAAAGATTAACACTCACGAGCCAGACACTCTACTGAATCCACCTATATAGCCAATACCACCAGCAGCTGTTCCGTAATTCTTCAGTTTTTGATATCAAAGGCTGGCAGTGCATATTCGGGAAAAACATGGCCGCCTTTATACACATCGCATTGAATATTTTGAGCCTTCTGATTGGTTAACCCTTCTATTGGTGAACTATAAAATGGGTCAGCTCATTTTGGCTTGCTGACTAGTACTATCGAAGTACCCCAAAATTCTAACACTATTTACATTATTCGGATTATTTCCCTCATCTTTGTTGCCATATTTATTACAATGTTTCAGCCGTTGTACGCTCCGGCCTTCTTCAGGTGGTTGGGATGTCAAACTGAACCGCTTATTTCGCTCACTGGGGTAGACTATTCTAGCTCCACGTGCCATATTTAATAGATGTCAGTTGTCAGTTATCTCCTGTTAATTCACCTCTCTAACTCCTCCACAGCCTTAACCTGGTATTGAACTCACACTCTTTGGGTCCTGTCACTGGATCTAACTAACGCCTTTATCCACTGTGCTATGCGTCCTTTGATCCAGTGACAGTACCCAAAAGGTTCAATTAACAACTTGAAAAGAATTAACAGAAGATGACATCTATTAAACATGGCACGTGGAACTAGAGCAGTCTACCCCAGTGAGCGAAATAAAGGGTTCAGTTCGACATTCCAACCACCTGAAGAAGGCCGGAGCGTACAACGGCCGAAACGCTGTAATAAATATGGCGACAAAGATGAGGACAATAGTCCGAATAATGTAAATAGTGTACAATGTAATTCATGATGGCGAATACGTAATTATTTTCCGAACACCTTAATATCGTTTCATAATTTCGCACAACTTACTATTTGCACGATATTCTTTTTAACCACTAAAACCATCGTGACAGTTTTGGTGCTTGTAAAATCTGTCCTTTTCAATCGTTATTAGGTCCAGTGTTGGGAAAAAGGGAGTGACGCTGGTGACAAAATGCGGTTGAATAATGGACTCATGTTTCCGACACGGATTTTTCTTGTCATCTTTACTAATGGGTTGTGATAAGAAAATCAAAGTGCTTAGATACGCCCGATACAGGAAGACGAATATTAGCCAAGTTGGCAGCACACATAAAAAGTGTGATTAGAGAGTGTCTAATGAGAGACAAGTTGGCTGCGTCTCCCCTTGTGGCAGACATTCTCTCTTTTCCCAGACAGAGAGGGGTGAAAAAAAAAATGGCAGAGAAAAAAAAAAAAAAAAAGAAGAAGCGACCTCTGGCCTTCACACTAGATAGACGCGACGGTTGGCCAAAATAGCAGTAGCAGCAGCACGGCTGGAAAAGCAGGGTGGACGGGCGGCTGTGATGGACAGTTGATTGCGCCGGACGAATTATTTTCCGAGAATTGATTCTGCGACATGAACGTCTTGCCAACTTATTGTGATTTTCCTTGATTTGAACGCTGCGAATGTGGAGAAAATATGTTTTGAACAATTTGAACAAGGTAATGCCAGAAGAGAAAGCGCGGGAAGCGTAACGCTTATTGGTACAAAAAGTAGAACCGGCGGGCAGGGTTCAAACTCCTATCGAGTCTGTTTCGTTCACATTACGCAAGTGCTCCTGAAAACGGTATGAACCTGTTTCTCCTATCGAACAAGCTATGAGTTAAAATAACAATGTTGACCGTGCTATCTAGACCTGGAGATCAGACAATATAAAAAAATGAGAATTTGTGGCTTTAAAACCTTTGAGAAGGTAGCGAGAAGTCACGTGACTATATTTCCCATGACGTCATGGAAATATACAGATAACAAAGAAAAAGAAAGTACACCGCATTAAAAAGTACCTGAATATACGTAAAATAGACACCTTAGCCGTGTTTGGCATTCGACATAGGGGAAAGAATATTCCAAATTCCAAACCGAAACGTGAAATGACTATACTATATTTCCCAAGAACTCTGAAAGAAATCTCTGGACTGCCTTTTTTTTTTCAGAAGAGACACAAGAAAATATACAAACATCGGTAGACTGGACGTTCGAGCGCTAAGTCGTAACCAATCTGAAAGAATTAAACTTTAAATTCAAAACAGTGTAGAAGATAACGCAAAATCACTCCGCTACCTTTATGAAGCAGTCATGACAATCCATAAATCATAAAGAAAAGGAATCTGTGAAGAGATATAATTGACTATTTCATGAAAGTACGTGGCATTTAAAAAAAAAATATTTAAAAGCGTTTTATACATTAAGGCACAAAGACCTGATTGAATTGCTGGGTAAGCTTGATTTATTAACAAAAATAGACAAATTCAGAACATATCCTCGGAGTTAACCGTCAACATACGGTTAGAAAATCAGTAAATACATGCAAAAAGAACAGGGTGTAAACAAGGAATTGTCTTCTTACCGGAATGATTGGACCTTTACAATGAGGCGAGCTGGAGAGAATTAGAAGTCCTGCCAGGTTTCATTACGGGCGGCTACAATCTTAACGGAATAATATATGCTGGCAACAGAGTATTGATAGAAGACACATACGGGAAACTACACGAACCGCTACAGAATGTAATAAAAGAAAGCGTGAAGAAAGGACTAACCATCAATTTTTAGAATCCATACCATACAGTTATGAGCAAAAGGAACCTCCCAAGGTTCGAACTACAAAATGGAGACAGTAGAATCAATCAAGTATAAAAATTTGAATAGGAAATGTCTCAACAGAGGACAGAAAGACGTGTCACAGAACTCAAATAGCGCATTAGAATAGTGAAAGGTGCCTTCCAAAACCTAAGCAAGGTATTAAGAAACAGGACAATTTCATAATTAAGAAACAGGACAATTTCCAGTTTTATTCTGGGAATTAAAAAAACAATGTGTAAATTAATTTATAGGTTGCCGATAAATGTGTGGTAGGTCGAGTAATGGATAGCGGCTCAGATTGAGGAATCAGAGAGCCGAGTTCGAATTCCAGTCAAATCCATTACATTCACTTACGTGCTAATACCCTTGGGTAAAGTATGAATGTTCGTCTTCTCCCCCCAGCTATGGGTAAATAGCAGGACAGACCGGTTTTTATAGCCTTGGATGGCAACTGGTCTAACTCAAAAAGAAATGACAACCTACTGCGGGAAAAAAATCTGGCTTGTCTATCATGTATCGAAATATACATGATCGCTGAAGCGTGTATCACGCATGGCACATAACTGGCTGCCTGAATGGGGGGGGTAAAAAAAATATAATGATAATTATATCATCTCAGGCTTCTAGAGTCCCTATATAGCAGATCCCGCAAGACTTCTCTCTGTAAACAGAGGGACTGCTTGCTCTAGTTTTCCTTGAACAATTCCCTCCCCCACATCCTATAAATTGATATATATGTTTGTTTTTGTAATTCCCAAAATAAAACTTAATAAACTGGGACGAAACCGGTTGTTCTTAGTTTTATTAAATTTAAATCAATATGCTTTGTAATTTCAATCTAAATAAGAAATTACGCTTGTTCCATGCTAATTTATATATATATATATATATATATATATATATATATATATATATATATATATATATATATAAAAAACTCAGGTTGTGTGTGTGTGTGTGTCTGTACGTTTATATATTGAATCGGATTTCCTACATTTTTCAACCGATTTCAACAAAACTTCACTTTTTTTTGACAAGTAGTGTTTCTTATTGTCTTGCACACTTTTTCCTTTATTTTTACATTCAGAATGCTTTAAAAATTCCATTTACAAGACAATTGTTTATAATAAAATTCTATTCAATCGGTAGAGACTCATAACGATTGAAAACATTGTTTTTGTTTGAGTTTGGGTTTGACCAATTCGTAAAAAAAAAAAATAAACTAATTAAGACATGCGTGTCCGTCAACCTTAAACAATAATCTTTGTCAATTTTATTTTTCAGTCTTTATGATGGTCGATATTTGATCTATCTCTTACTGTTACATCCCCGGGAAAGGCCGGGCTCTACTGCTAGTATATATATATATATATATATATATATATATATATATATATATATATATATATATATATATATCTGGGAAGAATTTCCTCTTTTATGCAAGTTATATTAAAGAAATTTTGCACTACCTTACTTCCACCAAACAGAGAGATGTAAAAATGCTAGAAAAATTATGCAAGAAATGCATTAAATTTTCCTTGTGTTGTGGCACCATTTACAAGGCAAGAGAAAGGAAGAGAAAGAAAAAAAGGCAGAAAGAAAGGCGAGACGAATCGTAGGTGATAAGCAGCCAAACACACGGCTAAGAGACAATGAAAATATTGATAAGTAACAAATGAAAAAGGGTGTCATTACAATGACAGGGAATTTCTGAGTAAAAAAAAAGAAAGGGAAAGAAAGAAGGAATCAGATGTGTCTTGATAACGGCTGTGTTATCTAGGCTGGACCACTGGTCAGGGAAAAATTCAAGTGAAAATGCTATTTCGATAAGTGACGAGAAACAGGCCAGTAAAAAGGACTTTGGACAGATATGAAAAATTAAATGCCACACAAGCAGTGCCGCTGACTGAATTTTTTTCGACGAAACAACTTTGGCCTGCGATAATAAAATTATGTTATCAGGAATATGTACCGAAGGAAAATGATTGGGGACCCAGAAGTGTTTTTCTTTCTTCCTTGGAGGCGACAGACTGACTGAAAACTTTGGGGATATTTCTTTTTTGAAGCCATGTTAAGAAGACCACCATCTTGATAAATTAGCGATAAAATACCTGACAAACACCACGTGTAAAACAAGAGTTGTCATATTGTCTGTTCCTGGCTAGAGAAATGATAACGGCGATAATTTTTTTTAGTTAAGCAAGATATTTTTTTTTCTTTTTTCCGAAACAAAGCCACGGATTGTTCACGCCCGACTAAGACATCATTGGTCAAGTAGTGATCACGTGACGCACGAAGGAGGAGGAAAGATACCCGACCAAGACCTCATTGGCCGAGAGTGATCAAGTGACGCACGAAGAAGGCTGTCGACGCCCCATCCAGAGTATAAGTATGAGAAGCTGCTACGAAGAATTGGGGAGGGCAGTTCACGCCCCTCAGAAGTATGGTGAGAAAGTGGGAGTGAGGAAAGGTTCCCAAAAAGAGAAAAGAATGGAAAATCCCTAACCAGAAATAAAAGAGGTGGATATGTATTTAGAATTATCGAGGAACCCCCCCTACGCCAACAGACCCACCCCGGTTTTGGTCGGCGTCAATAAAAGCGAGGCCCCAACAGGCAGAAATCAGTTCGGGCTCCAGCGGAGAGTTGAGTTCAGTCCAGTTCGGGCTCCAGCGGAGAGTTGAGTTCAGTCCAGTTCGGGCTCCAGCGGAGAGTTGAGTTTCCAGAGTTGAAGCCTCCTCGCAGATAGCTGACCAAGATTCACGCAAATTTAGGACTCCTCTTCAACCCAAAAACAATTATTTTGAAGAGCGACTTAGAACCAGACCACCGAAATAAGTTTTTCGACTTTCGTCCAAAGACACACCGAAACACATATTTTTCTTAGAGAGCAAACAACTTGAAGCGTTAAAACTTGCCTAGCGGAAACGACGTGTCACAATCCACAGAACGGGTCGGGAGATAGATGCAGTCCTATGTATTGAACAACTAGACATAAAGTTTGTTACCTTTTTCTTTGATACTTTGAACTTTTTGAGTTTTCATTTTATTTTCTTTTATGCATAATTGTGTAGTATCACCCCCGTTGAACTCAGTTTGCATTACGGCCCCAACCACTGTTTGATCTCATCTGCCTAAGATCAATTCACAACGTGGGTAGGCGGACTGGAGATCAATGCAGTTACCTTGGTAACCAGGCGTTGGAAGCGAGTTGGGAACGACGAGGCTGATATCAACTCTAACCAGATTCCCACCCGAATCACCAAAAAGTTAGAACGTCACAGTTGTCGCTGCGACCGGGGGACGACGTCACAGTGTGTCATATTCAACAAAAGATGTTTTAAAGAAAGGTTGCTTCCCAAATATAAATGAATTAAATTATGATTTGAACCGTTTTATCAGAGAAATGATTAAATATATCTTACTGGAATTCTCCGAAGTTTTTATAACACTGCTGGACTCTACTTTGAGCAACAAGAATGTATTGTTACTCTCCAAGCTTAACAGAAAAAGCGTGATAAAATGGATCACAAACGAAAATGACATGTTCATCATTAATTAATCATAGCTAAGGATCAGAAGTTCATGAAGGATTAATGTAAAGTTCATATATATATATATATATATATATATATATATATATATATAATTCTAGGATCATTTTCCAAATTATTTAAGATCATCTCCGCCCTATAGCCTTCTGACCTTGAGCAACAAGTTGCCTCAGATGTTTTACGTACGATTTCATTTTCAAGTTTTTTTTCACTGCTTTTACTGTCATAAGTGAAACTGCTCTCTCACGTGACAAATGTCTGATGGATTGAGTTCGATCTTTTCTAATTGATATTTTTATATCTAAATTGAAATAATGATCCCTCTTTCTGTTGTGACCTCCTCTCTACTGTTCCTTCGTTTTTTAAACTTATTCATTATTCTCTTGATGGTTCTTGAATGGACTTTGAAGATAGAAGCCAGAGTATGAATTTTGGTACCATTACTAAAGGCCTGAATGATCTTTTTCCCCTCACCATTGCTCAGTAGGGAAGACAGTGGGGCTGACACAAAACAGTTTTATCCTATTCTTTTTCTAGCTGAATAACCCAAAGGATTTTTCAGTGATATTTACGACAAATTGTGCGAAGATGGCTAAACGTCTCATCTGAAAATCTGGAAAAATTAAACTAAATTAGTTTCGTGTTTTTTTTTAGATATTAAACATTTTGTGGGATGCACCATTATGCTCTTACACAATTTGGACAATTTTACTGTTACATCCGTTGGATATGCACATAGTGTAGCGGTTATCAACACCGAAAGTGGAACTGGCTTACCGTCTTTAAATTCGATCTGTGGTTGCAGTCGCTTTCACACAAATAGTCTCAGAAAATGTATGAATACATCGTTTCTTATCCAACTAGGGGTTAATACTAATGCAAACTGAGGTCTTTATCATTGAACGGAAATCTCTGAATTCAAATGAGATTGGTTGTGAGGCTAAAAGCTCCATCCCTGAAAAACAAAACTTCTTGCTACGGAAATTACAACATTTAGTGTGGTAAAACAGTGATCGTATATTCTCCAAGGTTAATAAGTTAAGCTTAGTACAGTCTTGAACCAACTAGGGAGAATATTGGTTTGAAATTCTGGTATTCCAATTTTTTAAACCTAGGTATAGGGAAAATATGTTCCAGTTACCTCCCCTCTCTCATGTAACTCTTCTATCTATAAAAGGCGTCTACACGGCGCCATGTTGTTGCTCAATAAAGTTTCAGTAAGCAACAAAACCTCTTTGTGTTTATTACATTAGAGAAAGTTTCTGGCACTAATGAAATGCATATCATTATTTCAATCATGAAGCGGGTCACATATTGATAATTTATTGTTTTATATCAAATAAATTATATTTAGAATCAGCGGGTACCAGATCTTGATATTTAGGACATTTTGGAATAGGAAGATTATATTACTCCAGTTACCTAAATAAAAAGAATCTTCCCGCCTGCCTTGTGTATCATGATTATAAGATTTGACTTTCAAATGATTCTGAAAACCGACTTGTGCACCCTTTTTGAAATACGTAACCCTTACAAATACCAAGCAGACCACACAGAAGAATTGTCATTCGCTTTTTTTTCTTCTCTACGCCAAATTGATCAAGTTTTGCATCAGTGGTTATCACTTTTCTTCCGCTAAACAATTTAATTTACGATGTTTACGGTTGAATCTAATTTAAGCTCTCTATAAGTCGACTTTGGGCTCAAACAGCCGCCATCTTGTCTGATGCGGTGAACTTAGTAATTACGATCAGTCTATTAACAAAATATCTTATCGGTCGATACCTTGAATGATCCGATGCCGAGATGATTCAGGGCTTGAAAGAATTTAAGTAAAATATATATATATATATATATATATATATATATATATATATATATATATATATATATATATATAGAAAGGCAGAAAAACTTATATATCTCGGTGCATTATTCAGAACTGTGTGTGATGTGGAGGAACACGATTTTTTTTCGTCCCTCTTTGAAGAATTCATTCGTTTCTCAGATTCTTTTAGATAATAGTCCAATGCCATTCGACTTTTTTCATTCGTAAGTAACTCTCAATAGGTTTTTTTTTCTTTCCTTTGCTCATTTTAAGTAATTACCGAACTGCTTTTCCTTCGTAATATCACTTTGTAGCGAATTCCAAGGTATGATCATCGTGATACCATTAATCGTTTTTAACAACTAATCAGGCTTGAAACAACTCTCTTCATTTCTAATAGTTGCTGCCATAGTAATTTGAATCATGAAAGAAGCAAAAAAAAAGTGTTCCTTCATTCTTTCCAACAAAGAAATCTATTCATCTTTACTTTATTTACTTGGTGCTAATATTCAAGGGGATATATTGAATGCATCAATACAATGTCTGTTGTAAAATTAACGCCAATGAAAAACAAAAATAAGACTAAATTCGTTTCCTGAACAGTGTAAAGTGTATCCTGCCCCTTACTTACCACATGGTAGCATTTTTGTTAAACTTATTCGTACGACTATTAATCAATACTAGCCAAATCCCTGTCTTATGAACATTTCTATTAATAATAATTTAAACATAATCAGGTAGACGATGCTATTTAGTTTATGATAACTAGACCTACTCGTTGTTCGATACTGTGCACCTGAAAAATGGCGCTTTTATCGCGGTCGTCATATCTCATCCTTTTGGCTACGATCAATGTGTAGTATATGTTTATATCAGCTTAATCTGATTATTTGTCTCCACTTCGGCATTTCTTTCTCGTTCTTGCATTTTCTCACTGAAATCAAGTCGTGTCTTTCCCCACACTTTCCACGCGTTTAAAACGGACTGGTCCACAATTTATGAGGCATTGCAGAGCGTAATGGTTGTGCGGACTAACGAAGCGGGGTGACAAGTACTTATTTAAAAATAATAATATTACATTAAAATTTATTAGAAATGGCTTTCCTATTTGAATTTTCCGATGAATCTTAATATTTAAGTAAATGATTAAATAAACTCCTTGCGAGTTCCACTACTATAAACTACTCATAGAAATTCCTTATATCGTATTCTTAAATATTTGGGCTTTACCACTATAACAAAATATTACAATAGCAACGAAAAATATGAACGCAAGTTATTATTTAGATGATGCAAATGTAATGATTAAAATCTGACAATATTGTGCATTTCACTGAAGCTGACTTAAAACCCTAGAGAATATGATCACCTCTTATTTCCTTCAAACAAGAATGAATCAGGAATGACCCCTTGTTTATCTGAGGCAATGACAGCGCGTAACGTAAGCGCAAACGAATAAACAAGCAGAATTATACGAGGCTAAGTAAAAAGTTATCCGCCCTTTCACCATAACAGATCTTTGAGTTATTCCCATTGCCTTATAGTTAATACTATTATGATCACATGATCGAAGTTTGAGCTCGATCGAGCCATTTTCTCTTTGCTGTTACAGTGTAAACATAGCCGCTCCGCTAGCAGTGTGCACCAAGAAGGAACAAAGAGCAGTGATCCGAATCTGCAGAGAACATGCTACTTCATCGATGCTAACTCGACGGTTCGCCATTACTAGGGTATATGTGCGTAAGGGGATATAACGAACCCAACTGGAATTGGAGCTCCTAAATCGATTAACAATTTCGAGCCATTATCCATTACGCCAGCCGACATCCAAATTTATGGAACCTGGTATTCCCAACTAGTCACTCATTTAGGTATTGACCAGTCTTAACTTTAATGATCGTACGGGAAAGTAAAATCTTCTCATCTCTGGTGGAATTTAAAGGGTGCCCTGCTTCTTCTTCGAGCATCGAGCTTATCCGGCCACTTTTAATCTAATCAGTCATACACACTTCTACGCGGTAGTTCACTGTCGCCGTATTGCGTTAAAAGGCTACGATGGATTTCAGCCCCTGATACACATTCCGACAAGAGAAATCGGATCACTGCTGTTTGTTCATCATTAGTGCAAACTGCTAGCGGAGCGGACATGTTTACACTGTAGCAGTTCAAGAAAACTGGCGGGATCAAGCTCAAATTTCGATCACGTGACCACAATAGTACCAACTATAAGCACACATGAGCAGGAAGCAGTATGACAAACCCAAAGATATGCTATGGAGAAAGTGCGGATAATTTTTAACTCACCCTTGTAATTATAGTAACTTGTTTATATATTTATACTAATTCCTTAAAAGGCAACTAATATATTATGCATTTTTACATATGAATTTATTAGAGCTGCACTATAGATTTTCATTCAACTGAAGGTCCATCACCTTTTTTAATCAGCAAGCGAGCAAGTATTTGAATTTCACGCCACTGCCACATTAATTCATCGAGTAGACGCATGTGGTGTCTTGTGTGTCAAATGAACACTTAATCGCTACTTAAATTCGATAATGCAGCAGAGAAATTAAAGATGCCTAATTAGTGGTTCTGAAATATATTACAGAATTCCTACTGGATGGTTTTCAATCATGCCGGAAAATCAGTCGTGTACCTGTAATTAGACATCTGTCTGACATTAAATGGCTTAAGTTACGTAAATAAAAATATTTGATTCCAAGTTTTAAGCAGCATATTCCTATTAGTTCTTACTCTTGAATTTCCAAACTCGACGTATATATTGGGCTGCAAAATTGCGGAAAATGCTGATGAGAGCGAAGAGACTGAGTTTAGTCATTGATTTCAGACCAGAGTAAATCAAAACCTTTATCACTGTGTGTCAGTGGCTGAAACTTGTTTTTATTATTATTTTTATTATTTTCTTTGATTTCTGGCGTTTACACATTTCTTTCCGGGTTAGAAATGGCGTCATGACACTTTCCACTGACAAAAAAAAAAAAAATTACATAGATAAAGCCCTTCGTAAGGTGTGGGCTCTACTTGTCAGAACAATTTTCTGTATCTCCTTGAGGAATGGACTTCCAGGAATCCCTTCAATTAGTCTACTGGAATCTTTTCCAACCAGTCCTAGGGCTCCAACTACAACAGGGATTGTTGATGTTCCCATATGCCACATTTTCGCGATTTCTATTTCAAGGTCCTTGTACTTTGACAACTTTTTGAATATCTTCAAAGATACATTGCAGTCAGCAGGGACTGCCATATCAATAAGGAGGCACCGTTTTTGTTTGTGGTCTTTAATAACAATATCTGGCCGGTTGGCCTTGATTGTTCTGTCAGTGTGTATTGTGTAGTCCCATAGAATTGTAACAGGTCCTATCTCCGTAACCGGGTCTGGGTAGTGTTCATACCAGTTTTCTTCCCGTAGAAGTCGCAGATTTATTATTATTATTATTATTATTATTATTATTATTTTCTTTGATTTCTGTTTTATACATATTTCCTTCCGGGTCCCATCCAGAGACCTAAGGTCAGAAATATTTGAATTTACCAAATTAAGGAAATATTTACAATAATAATCATAAATATGAATAATGGTCGTTATTTAAAGAAGTAAGAGGGTACAAATTTGAAACTGACAATTTTTATACATTTCAATGAAATAAAAGTTTAAACATCTATCGTCGTTTATTTCTCTCTTCCATTTTCTCACAAGTAGCGTCTCTGGTATGGCTTTTCCGTCTTTCCACACGATCAAAACGGAATAGTCCATTATTTATGAGGCATTGGCAAAGCGTAACGCACGCACGTGCTAACTAAGAAAAAAAAGTAGGGAGAGGGGGGGCAAGAAGAATTATAATAAGATGGGTTCATTTATTTTTTTTGTTTCTTTTGTGGGGTTTTATTTTCAAAATGTAGTCATTAATCTCGTTGTTGACGGAATGAAGAAGTAATTAAATCGAGAAAAAAAAGTAAGATCATCCAGGATTAATAAGATTAACGACATCGTAGATTATTCTTTGATTCATTAAAATCTTCCTTATGTTTAAGATCTTGGACATGACAGATATTTATTTAAAACACACACACACACACACACAAACATATATATATATATATATATATATATATATATATATATATATATATATATATATATATATATATATATAAAAAAAGAAAGCATTGCAGAAATCTTCAGTCCGCCATTAACATTCCCTTTCCTCCACAGCTGCTGCCACTGCGTCATACCAGGCGAGCTTCATTTTTACGACGACCTTCTGGGTGATCAATGAAATTGCATTGCAGCTTTCTTGTTACTCACCAACAACTGAATAGAGTTAATTAATTAACATTTAATAGCATTCACAATCAATTAATTTAGAAGAGAGTGCGGAATTTAAAAAAAAAATTAAAATTAATTGCCTCTATAAAAGCCAAAACTAAGAATAAGAGAAAAAAAACAGTAAAGATTAAATGGAATAAAGTATTGCTTGCTCAGAAGTAATTTTATTTATTGATATTGTTTTTAAAATTTCTATCTTTGTCGTTTCCTTTGTGAGAGAGTGTAAAACCTGGTGGAAACATTTTGATGCCAAAATTAGAAGGAAATCCCACCCACCCACTAAAAAGTAAACAAATAAATTGTTTAAAAAGGGAAATAAAGCCAAATAAAGGTGGGGAGGGATAAACATTTTAGAAATTACGAATTGATACGTGTTCTTCTCACTTGATTCATTTCCGTGTCAATTTGTTGACTTGATTGTAAGAAAACAGCATTTCTTTTATCGATTTTTTTTTTCGCAGTTTTCATTAATTTTCTTTGCTTTAATTTCTACCGGAAGTTATTGAAATTTCGTTTGTAATTTGTATTAATTTTCTGATCGTTTTAATATCTTAGCCTTTTTTTTTTTATTCTTTTCTAAAAGTTTTGTTGTTGTACAGACTTTTTAACATGCATTCACTTCTGGGATTATTTTTATTTCTTTTATTACAAATTTCTTTTTTTCATTGCATTATTGTTTTATTCTTTTATAAAGTTTATCGATAATTTATTTTTAGTTAATTTGAAGCATTTTATTCATTTTCAGTTTTATTTTCTTTATTTCTTTATAAAATATTTGGTTTCTTTCTCATTTAATATTGATGAATTCAATCTATCTATCTATCTATCCGCCCCTCTCTCTCTATATATATATAACGGATGTTAGATTTCATTGAAAAATACATCCCTACCCACTACCAAAACGTAGCAATAACTGATACGTTAAAATATAGACATATTGAACACCCAGACACCCCTAGTCTAGCAAAATAGATTTATCTGTAACCTTGGAAATATGAATTATGATTTTAGCTGTGTCTTTAAAACCCAGTAATGTTAAAAGTTACTCCAAAATTCGCTTGAGGATGAAATGGAACTAATGTCTTTAATTTAATTAAAAAATTAAATTCGGGGCTTTTAGCTTCCATTTTTGAAACATGGTTAGAAATGTAGCGGAAAAAAACCATATTCAATTAATTTATAATATATAATTATATGTATATATATATATGTATATGTATATATATATATATATATATATATATATATATATATATATATATATATATATATATATATATATATATATATATATATATATATATATATATATATATATATATATATATATATATATATATATGTATATATATATATATAAAGGGTAGATAGTTTCGTGTCGTTCAGTTCCTCCTCCCTTTTTTTTTTTGAACAAGAGTAGAGGTTTATTTTTTGTTTCCTTCTTTAGAATTGAGTTTCCGGTTTCTTCTAAAGCCTTTTCATTCCTTTATGTTTTCCCAATCATAATCTATATTTGCAACCTATTAACATAATGTGCGTATATATATATTATATATATATACATATATTATGTATATATATATATATATATATATATATATATATATATATATATATATATATATATGTGTGTGTGTGTGTCTGTGTGTGTGTTTGTGCGTGTGTGTACAGTAATGCCTTGAGAAACTCATGGGTCTTGCACTGGATGAACATATATATATATATATTATATATATTTCATACATACATATATATATATATATATATATATATATATATATATATATATACACACTCATATATATATATGTGTGCGTGTTCATTTATATATATATATATATATATATATATATATATATATATATATATATATATATATATATATGTGTGTGTGTGTGTGTGTGTATAGGAATTCCTTGAGATATGAGTATAATTCGTTCTAAGACCAAGCTCGTAGCTCAAAAGACTCGTATCTCAAATCAGATTACACCAGTCGAATTAATGAGAATATTTCCGATCCGTTCCAGGCCTCTAAATATTCTTTACTGCACTTTACACTTACTTTCTTCGGACCCATGTTGTTTATGACTAAATAAATTTTGCAAAATAACGACAAAAAAGACACAACGCAACAGAGATCCTTCGAGATAAAGGTGAACACGTGTACTGCGAGGGGAAATACTCTCGAAGCTTGTCGCTTGCTGAGCCAACCAGAGTATGCTAAACTGAAACTCGCTCGTATCTCAAAATTCATCTCTGATCTCAAGCCAAAATATCGGCCGTCTCATATCTAAAAACGCCGTATGTCTGAACGCTCATATTTTAGGATGTAACTGTGTATATGAATTGGGATCAAATACAGATCAAATATGGATTGGAATCCGACAGAATGATAAGAAAAAGAAAAAATAGAGAACGTTTATCAATCTAACATGTTTCACTTTTATTAAAAATTCATTAGAGAATGACATATGAAGAAAAAGAAGAGACATTCTGTTATTTTTACTTTCTGCTGTTTGAATTTCATTGTTTAATTCGCTTTTACAAACGTGAGAGGAGGGTGTATTTTCTTTAGAGTCTCTTTCACGAAATAGTGGTTATTGGAAATGTTGAGTAATGGATAGCACCTCGGATTGAGGAATTGGAGAGCCGAGTTCGGATTCACTTACTTGCTAATACTCTTAGGACTGTTACGAATCCTCTTCTTCTTCCTTCAGGCTAGACCGGATTCTGTAGCTTTTCGTGGCAACCAGTCTAGGAGAAGGAAAACTCTGAATTCAAAACTGTAGCACATACTATACAGCTAAAGATAGGATCGTTCGCATTCACTCCATGATCCCGACTACGGTCTAATAAGGAAATGGGATTTCCTTCTTACTAATAGAATACAAAGGGAATTGAGATTATTCGTCTAAGTGTATATGGGATTAGCGGTCAAAGGTAAAGGCTAGAAATGTTGGAACTAAAGAATATAGATTGTCATATGAATGAAAATAGCGAGATGTTTCGTCTGTGGGGAAAGAGGTTAAAATGAATTTGTCATCCACAAGGCGGCGTAGATGCATTTGAACACAATCTAGAAAATAAGGACTCGGTGGCATATCTGACTCTCGTAAAGTCAAGTATTTTCCTCTAATCTTTAAGCCAATAATTACCACATTATCAAGCATCTGGGCACTTATTTAAGCCAAAAAAGATTCCATTGCAAAAAGGATGCAGACATTGCATCCAAAGGTTTCTTGTTGTCCATACATTTAGACTATCATCGTAAAGACATGAATAACCATGTAGAAATGTTAATCTGCCCAGGGATCTTATTTTGACTGGTTTAAACTGTACTGATAAATCATCAGTTACCTCCCCTTAAGATCTAGAATGTATAAAAAGCACCCCGTAAATCCGTCAATAGTCGAGTAATCAGAGTAAAGTGCAATAAAGCTTTGGTACAATTTTATTCACTGGTACTGTTTTACTATAATTTATTGCACTTACAATGGAACTTTATACGCGGCCAGAACTATTTACCTATGATTCAGAAATTGAAGCAGAAGATAAACTCTGAACACACTGGCTCGAAACATTTACGAACTTCGTTGCAACTCTACTCCTTGATAACCCGAATCGGCTTATTAATAACCCGATTAATTATTATTATTTATCAATAAGCTTTATTGCACTTTACTCTGATTACTCGTCTACTGACTAATTTACAGTGTGCTTTTTATACATCCTAGACCATAAGGGGAGGTAACTGATCATTTATCAGTACAGTTTAAGCCATTTCTACATGGTTATTCATACCTTTACGATGAAAATCTAAATGTTCGGGCAGTAAAAAACCTTTGGATGCAATGTCTGCATCTTCTTTGGGATGATGTCTTTTGGCTTAAATAAGTGTCCAGATGTTTGATAAAGTGGCAATTAGCGGCCGAGAGATCAGAGGAATATAGTGGATGTAGCAAAGTATTTATCCCAAGGTGAGATTCTGAAGTGGCATACTGGTAATATATGACTGAACATTGTCATGAAGCAGAATTGGACCTCGTCGATTAAACAATATCAGTTAAATTTTTGTTAACTGAATGTGTATTTCATCCAGTTGCTCCGACCTGGGTATGACCATAAACTACATCCGTGTCCTGGGTATGACCATAAACAACATCCGCGTCCTGGGTATGACCATAAACTACATCCGCGTCCTGGGTAAGATGATAAACTACATCCGCGTCCTGGGTAAAACGATAAACTTCGTCCGTGTCCTGGGTAAGATGATAAACTACATCCGCGTCCTAGGTATGACCATAAACTACATCCGCGTCCTGGGTATGACCATAAACTACATCCGCGTTCTGGGTAAAAAGATAAACTTCGTCCGTGTCCTGGGTAAGATGATAAACTACATCCGCGTCCTGGGTAAAAAGATAAACTACATCCGCGTCCTGGGTATGACCATAAACTACATCCGCGTCCTGGGTAAAAAGATAAACTTCGTCCGTGTCCTGGGTAAGATGATAAACTACTTCCAACAGCAAATCCTCTGATCAGGAGGTTTTGAAGAGCGTGGAACCACATCTGAATTGCTGATGTTCCCAAGTCCACCATGAACCGGGGTGTTAGGACCTAATAGGGTCCCAGCTATGGGCAAATATTTAACCCCTAAACTAGGATAAAAACACTATGAAAATATAAAATATATTTTAATACCAGAAATACTTTGTAAAAAACTATTACCGGCAATACATTTTTGAAAAAAAAATATTACCAGCGCTACATACTTGAAGGAAAAATGTTACCAGAAATAGATTTTTGAAAAGAAATATTACCAACAATAATAATTTTGTCGTCATTAAATCAACCATTGAGGTTGATAGGCCGTAAAAGAAACCAAACCAAATCATCCAGTTGTTGGTAATAAACATTGGCAGCGATGCTTAGGTGAGATTCCAGAGCCAATGGCGAACCACCAGAGAGTCGTTATAATCTTCTATTGGTGTAATTTCGGTTTTGGAAAGTGCTTCTGTGCTTTGTCATGATCAATTATTTGAGCTTATAGTTTACGATTGTTATAGGGGGTCGTTTCTCATCACATGTCACTATTCGATCAAGAAAAGGATCATTCGAATTTTGCCAATGCAGTATCGGACACACTTCAAAATTCAAACTTTTTTCACTTACATTGAGTTCATGCGGAACCTATTTATCAGATTTCTCCACCTTGCCCATTTTCTTGAGATGACCCGATAGGTTTGAAATGCTAGCACCAATTATCTGAGTCACTTTCTCAGACACTTTGACATAGGTTTTGTTCGACTAGTGTTTTCAAATGTTGATTGCCAATAGCAAATGGACGTTCTCTACAGCCCAAATCAATAGCTGTGAGGGTGAGGATAGAATTAAGCCATTCCTAATGTTTGTAGTGCGAAAGTAAAAAAGAAACACACCAAAACGGAATTTGAATTCTACTTGGAGCGTCGATAACCACTATAAATTACACGTCCTTAAGGGTCAAAAAATATTATTTTTAGCTGATTTTATTATCTGTTTATTGTTCATTTATTTAATTATTTATTCTTTAATTATTTATTCTTTAATTATTTATTCTTTCATTTGTATCTTCATGTATATTTTTTTTACTATTTTTCCTTATATTTTGTTTACCGTTTTGATTTGATTTTCAGATTATTTATTTTTTGTGATATACTTATTATTTTTTTTTGCAATTTTATTACGTCATATTTTTGTTTATTTCAACCAATTGTGTGTCCGCTTCATTTAACCTTCATTTTCTCCCTTTTATCTTGTTTCTATTGATTTTACTCTCCTTTAATTTATTTAAAATTCAAATATTTTTTCTGTTGTGAACTTTGCTCAGGAATTTTTGTTTCTTTCTTTCTTTCTTTCTTTCTTCAGTTTCTCTGTCTATAATTTTCCCTTCTCTTCTTTCTTTCTTTCTTTTTTCTTTCTTTCTTCAGTTTCTCTGTCTATATATTTATTTCCCATCTATTCTTTCCTTTAGGTTCTTTTTCGTTTTACATTTTCTGACTTTTTTCTTCAGTTTATTTTATTATAATTTTTCCCTCTATTCTTTCTTTCATTTGACATTTTGCTTCTGTCTTTCTTTCTTTCTTTCTTTCTTTCTTTCTTTCTTTCTTTCTTTCTTTCTTCAGGTTGTTTTTCTCTTACTTTGTTTGATTCACGATTTCATTTTTACTTTCGGCGTCTTTCTTTTTTTGTTTATTTACTTATTTTATTCTCTCTTTCTTTCCTCCTGTCTTTCCGTCATTATTTGTCTGTAACTCCTGTTTCTATTCTTTCTTTGATTCTTTCTTTCTTTCTTTCTTTCTTTCTTTCTTTCTTTATTCAGTTTATCTGTCTCCATCTTTCCCTTCAATTCTTTCTTTGACTGTCTCTTTCTTTCGTTGATTTTTTCTTTCTTTCTTTCTTTCTTTCTTTCTTTCTTTCTTTCTTTCTTTCTTTTCTTCAGTTTATCTGTCTCTTTTTTCCCTTCAATTCAGTTTTGACTGTCTCTTTCTTTTTTTTGATTCTTTCTTTTTTCTTTTCTTCTGTTTATCTTTATTTCCCCTTCAATTTTTTTGACTTCTCTTTCTTTCGTTTTCTTTTTTTCTTTTCTTTCTTTCTTTCTTTCTTTCTTCAGTTTATCTGTCTCCATTTTTTCCCTTCAATTCCTTCTTTTGACTGTCTTTCTTTTCTTTGATTCTTTTTTCTTTCTTTCGTTTCTTTTCTTTCTTTTTCATTCTTTCTTTCTTTTCATTTATCTGTCTCCATTTTCCCCTTCAATTCTTTATCTCTTTTCTTTCCATTTTTCTTCATTTCTTTCTTTATTTATTTCTTTCTTTGACTGTCTCCATTTTCCCTTCAATTCTTTCTTTTGACTGTCTTTTCTTTCGTTTTCTTTCTTTCTTTGTCTTCATTATCTGTCCATTTTTCCTTCAATTCCTTCTTTAACTGTCTCTTTCTTTCGTTGATTCTTTCTTTCCTTCGTTCTTTATTTCTTTCATACTTTCTTTCTTCAGTTTATCTGTTTCCATCATTCACTTCAATTATTTCTTTGACTGTCTCTTTCTTTCGTTGATTCTTTCTTTCTTTCTTTCTTCAGTTTATCTGTCTCCATTTTCCCCTTCGATTCTTTCTTTGACTGTCTCTTTCTTTCGTTGATTCTTTCTTTCTTTCTTCAGTTTATCTGTCTCCATTTTCCCCTCCAATTCTTTCTTTGACTGTCTCTTTCTTTCGTTGATTCTTTCTTTCTTTTCTTTCTTCAGTTTATCTGTCTCCATTTTCCCCTTCAATTCTTTCTTTGACTGTCTCTTTCTATCGTTGATTCTTTCTTTCTTTCTTTCTTCAGTTTATCTGTCTCCATTTTCCCCTTCAATTCTTTCTTTGACTGTCTCTTTCTTTCGTTGATTCTTTCTTTCTTTCTTTCTTCAGTTTATCTGTCTCCATTTTCCCCTTCAATTCTTTCTTTGACTGTCTCTTTCTTTCGTTGACTCTTTCTTTCTTTCTTCAGTTTATCTGTCTCCATTTTCCCCTCCAATTCTTTCTTTGACTGTCTCTTTCTTTCGTTGATTCTTTCTTTCTTTCTTTCTTTCTTTCTTCAGTTTATCTGTCTCCATTTTCCCCTTCAATTCTTTCTTTGACTGTCTCTTTCTATCTTTCTTTCTTTCTTTCTTTCTTCAGTTTATCTGTCTCCATTTTCCCCTTCAATTCTTTCTTTGACTGTCTCTTTCTTTCGTTGATTCTTTCATTCTTTCTTCAGTTTATCTGTTTCCATCTTTCCCTTCAATTCTTTCTTTGACTGTCTCTTTCTTTCTTACTTTCTTTCTTTCTTTCTTTCTTTCTTTCTTTCTTTCTTTCTTTCTTCAGTTTATCTGTCCCCATTTTCCCCTTCAATTCTTTCTTTTTGACTGTCTTTTCTTTTCGTTGATTCTTTTTCTTTCTTTTCTTTTCTTCAGTTTATCTGTCTCCATTTTCCCCTTCAATTCTTTCTTTGACTGTCTTTTTCTATCGTTGATTCTTTCTTTCTTTCTTTCTTTCTTCAGTCTATTTGTCTCCATTTTCCCCTTCAATTCTTTCTTTGACTGTCACTTTCTTTCTTTCTTTCTTTCTTTCTTTCTTTCTTTCTTTCTTTCTTTCTTTCTTTCTTCAGTTTATCTGTCTCCATTTTCCCCTTCAATTCTTTCTTTGACTGTCTCTTTCTTTCGTTGATTCTTTCTTTCTTTCTTTCTTCAGTTTATCTGTCTCCATTTTCCCCTTCAATTCTTTCTTTGACTGTCTCTTTCTTTCGTTGATTCTTAATTTCTTTCTTTCTTTCTTCAGTTTATCTGTCTCCATTTTCCCCTTCAATTCTTTCTTTGACTGTCTCTTTCTTTCGTTGATTCTTTCTTTCTTTCTTCAGTTTATCTGTCTCCATTTTCCCCCTCAATTCTTTTTTTTGACTGTCTCTTTTCTTTTTCGTTTATTCTTTCTTTCTTTTCTTTTTCTTTCTTTCTTTCAGTTTATCTGTCTCCATTTTTTCTTCAATTCTTTCTTTGACTGTCTCTTTCTTTCGTTGATTCTTTCTTTCTTTCTTTCTTCAGTTTATCTGTCTCCATTTTCCCCTTCAATTCTTTCTTTGACTGTCTCTTTCTTTCGTTGATTCTTTCTTTCTTTCTTTCTTCAGTTTATCTGTCTCCATTTTCCCCTTCAATTCTTTCTTTGACTGTCTCTTTCTTTCGTTGATTCTTTCTTTCTTTCTTTTCTTCAGTTTATCTGTTCTTTCTTTCTTATTTTCCCCTTCAATTCTTTTTTTTTTTGACTGTCTCTTTCTTTCGTTGATTCTTTCTTTCTTTCTTTCAGTTTATCTGTCTCCATTTTCCCCTCAATTCTTTCTTTGACTGTCTCTTTTCTTTCGTTGATTCTTTTCTTTTTCTTTCTTCAGTTTATCTGTCTCAATTTTTCCCTTCAATTCTTTCTTTGACTGTCTTTGACTGTCTTTTTTCTTTCTTCCATCGTTGATTCTTTTCTTTCTTTCTTTTCTTTCTTTCAGTCTATTTTTCTTTCTTTCTTTCATTTTTCTTCAATTCTTTCTTTTGACTGTCAGTTTTCTTTTCTTTTATTTTTCAATTCTTTCTTTGATTTCTTTCTTTCTTTTTTTCTTTTTTCTTTCTTTCTTTCTTCAGTTTATCTTTGTCTCCATTTTCCCTTCAATTCTTTTTCTTTTGACTGTCTCTTTCTTTTCGTTGATTCTTTTTTCTTTCTTTCTTTCTTTCTTCAGTTTATCTGTCTCCATTTTCCCCTTCAATTCTTTCTTTGACTGTCTCTTTCTTTTCGTTGATTCTTTCTTTCTTTCTTTCTTTTTTCTGTCTCCATTTCCCTTCAATTCTTTCTTTGACTGTCTCTTTCTTTCGTTGATTCTTTCTTTCTTTCTTTCTTCTTTTTTTTTTTTTCTTTCTTTTCTTCTCTGTCTCCATTTTCCCTTTCAATTCTTTCTTTGACTGTCTCTTTCTTTCGTTGATTCTTTCTTTCTTTCTTTCTTTTTTCAGTTTATCTGTCTCCATTTTCTGTTTCCCTTCAATTCTTTCTTTGACTGTCTCTTTCTTTCGTTGATTCTTTCTTTCTTTCTTTCTTTCTTCCAGTTTATTCTTTCTCCATTTTTCTGTTCCTCCAATTCTTTCTTTGACTGTCTCTTCTTTCGTTGATTCTTTCTTTCTTTCTTTCTTCACTTTATCTGTCTCCATTTTTCCCTTGAATTCTTTCTTTCTTTGACTGTCTCTTTCTTTCTTTTCTTTTCTTTCTTTTCTTTTTTCTTTCTTCCAGTTTAGTTTATCTGTTTTTTCATCTTTTCCCTTTCTTTTTTTTTCTTTTGACTGTCTCTTTCCTTTAATTCTTTCTTTTCTTTCTTTTTCTTTCTTTCTTTCTTTCTTTCTTTCTTTTCTTTCTTTCTTCAGTTTATCTGTTTCCATCTTTCCCTTCAATTCTTTCTTTGACTGTCTCTTTCTTTCGTTGATTCTTTCTTTCTTTTTTCTTCTTCAGTTTATCTGTCTCCATTTTCCCTTCAATTCTTTCTTTTGACTGTCTCTTTCTTTCGTTGATTCTTTCTTTCTTTCTTTTCTTTCTTTCTTCTGTTCCATCTTTCCCTTCAATTCTTTCTTTGACTGTCTGTTTATCTGTTTCCATCTTTCCCTTCAATTCTTTCTTTGACTTCTCTTTCTTTCTTTTCTTTCTTTCTTTCTTTTTCTTTTCTTTTTCTTTTTCTTTCTTTCATTTTGATTCAATTCTTTCTTTCTTTCTTTCTTTCTTTCTTTCTTTTCTTTCTTTCTTTTTTTCTTTCTTCAGTTTATCTGTTTCCATCTTTCCTTTGACTATTCTTTCTTTGACTGTTCTTTCTTTCTTTGCATTCTTTCTTTCTTTCTTTCTTTTCTTTTCTTTCTTCAGTTTTATCTGTCTCCATTTTCCCTTCAATTCTTTCTTTGACTGTCTCTTTCTTTCGTTGATTCTTTCTTTTTTTGATTCTTTCTTTCCTTTCTTTTTCTTTCCTTCTTTTCTTTCTTTCTTTTTTTCTTTCTTTCTTTTTTCTTTCTTTTTCTTCAGTTTATCTGTCTCTATTTTCCCTTCAATTCTTTCTTTGACTGTCTCTTTCTTTTTTTTGATTCTTTCTTTCTTTCTTTCTTTCAGTTTATCTGTCTCCATTTTTCCCTTCAATTCTTTTCTTTGACTGTCTCTTTCTTTCGTTGATTCTTTTTTCTTTCTTTCTTTCTTTCTTTCTTTCTTTCTTTCTTTCTTCAGTTTATCTGTCTCCATTTTTCCTTCAATTCCTTCTTTGACTGTCTCTTTTCTTTCGTTGATTCTTTCTTTCTTTCGTTCTTTTTTCTTTTCTTTCGTTCTTTTTTCTCTCTTTCTTTCTTCCTTTCTTCTTCTTTTTATCTTTCTCTCCATCTTTCCATCTTTCCCTTCAATTCTTTCTTTGACTGTCTCTTTCTTTCTTTCGTTGATTCTTTCTTTCTTTCTTTATTCATTTTCTTTCTTTCTTTCGTTCGTTTATCTGTCTCCATTTTTTCTTTCCCCATCTTTCCCTTCAATTCTTTCTTTGACTGTCTCTTTCTTTGGTTGATTCTTTCTTTCTTTCTTTCTTTCTTCCTTTCTTTCAGTTTATCTGTCTCCATTTTCCCCTTCAATTCTTTCTTTTGACTGTTCTTTCTTTCGTTGATTCTTTCTTTTTTTTATCTTTCTTTATTTTTCTTTTCTTTTCTTCAGTTTATCTGTTCTTTCATTTTTCCCTTCAATTCTTTGACTGTCTCTTTCTTTGACTGTTCTCTTTCTTTCGTTGATTCTTTTCTTTCTTTCGTTCTTTCTTTTTTTCTTTCTTTCTTCTTTCTTCAGTTTATCTATTTCCATCTTTCCCTTCAATTCTTTCTTTGACTGTCTCTCTTTTCTTTTCTTTCTTTTTTTTCTTTCTTTCTTTCTTTCTTTTTCTTTCTTCAGTTTATCTGTTCCATTTTCCCTTTCAATTTTCTTTCTTTCTTTGTCTCTTTCTTTCGTTGATTCTTTCTTTCTTTCTTTATTTATTTCTTTCTTTCTTCAGTTTATCTCATTTTTCCTTTTCCATCTTTGACCTTCAATTTTTTTTCTTTCTTTGACTGTCTGTTTTTTCTTTTTCTTTTTCTTTCTTTCTTACTTTCTTTCTTTTCTTTCTTTTTCTTTCTTTCTTTTCTTTCTTTCTTTCTTTTTCTTTCTTTTCTTTCTTTCTTTTCTTTTTTTCTTTTTTTTTTTTCTTTTTCTTTCTTTCTTTCTTTCTTCAGTTTATCTGTTTCCATCTTTCCTTCAATTCTTTTTTGACTTTTCTTTCTTCTCTTTCTTTCTTTTGATTCTTTTTTCTTTCTTTCTTTCTTTGTTTCCTTTTTTTCTGTCTCCATTTTTCCTTCAATTCTTTCTTTGACTTCTTTCTTCTTTCTTTCGTTGATTTTTTTCTTTCTTTCTTTCTTTTTCAGTTTATCTGAATCCATTTTTCCCCTTCAATTCTTTCTTTGACTGTCTCTTTCTTTTTCTTTTTCTTCTTTCTTTCTTTCTTTCTTTCTTTCACTTTATCTGTCTCCATTTTTCCCCTTTCAATTTCTTTCTTTGACTGTCTTTCTTTCTTTTTATTGATTCTTTTCTTTCTTTTTTGATTCTTTGATTCTTTCTTTCTTTCTTTTTTCTTTCTTTCTTCAGTTTATCTGTTTCCATTTTTCCCTTCAATTCTTTCTTTGACTGTCTCTTTTCTTTCGTTGATTCTTTCTTTCTTTCTTTCTTTCTTTCTTTTTTTTTTCTTTTTCGTTCTTTTCTTTCTTCTTTCTTTCTTTTTTCTTTCTTTCTTCAGTTTATCTGTCTCCATCTTTCCCTTCAATTATTTCTTTGACTGTCTCTTTCTTTTTTTGATTCTTTCTTTTTCTTTCTTTTTTATTCATTTTTCTTTTCTTTCTTTCAGTTTATCTGTTTCCATTTTTCCCGTCAATTCTTTCTTTGATCTGTCTCTTTTTTTGGTTGATTTCTTTCTTTCTTTCTTTCTTTTTCTTTCTTTTTCTTCCTTTTCTTCAGTTTATCTGTCTCCATTTTTCCTTCAATTCTTTCTTTGACTGTAGCTTTCTTTCTTTGATTCTTTCTTTTTTTTTCTTTCTTTATTTCTTTCTTTCTTCTTTCTTTTATCTGTCTCCATTTTTCCCTTCAATTCCTTCTTTGACTGTCTCTTTCTTTCGTTGATTCTTTCTTTCTTTCGTTCTTTCTTTCTTTCTTTCTTTCTTTCTTCTTTCTTCAGTTTATCTATTTCCATCTTTCCCTTCAATTCTTTCTTTGACTGTCTCTTTCTTTCTTTCTTTTTTCTTTCTTTCTTTCTTTCTTTCTTTCTTCAGTTTATCTGCTCCATTTTCCCCTTCAATTCTTTCTTTGACTGTCTCTTTCTTTCGTTGATTCTTTCTTTCTTTCTTTATTTATTTCTTTCTTTCTTCAGTTTATCTGTTTCCATCTTTCCCTTCAATTCTTTCTTTGACTGTCTGTTTCTTTCTTTCTTTCTTTCTTTCTTACTTTCTTTCTTTCTTTCTTTCTTTCGTTCTTTCTTTCTTTCTTTCGTTCTGTCTTTCTTTCTTTCTTTCTTACTTTCTTTCTTTCTTTCTTTCTTTCTTTCTTTCTTCAGTTTATCTGTTTCCATCTTTCCTTCAATTCTTTCTTTGACTGTCTTTCTTTCTTTCGTTTTTTCTTTTTTCTTTTTTTCTTTCAGTTTATCTGTCTCCATTTTCCCTTCAATTCTTTCTTTGACTGTCTCTTTCTTTCGTTGATTCTTTCTTTCTTTCTTTCTTTCTTCAGTTTATCTGACTCCATTTTTCCTTCAATTCTTTCTTTGACTTTCTTTTTCTTTTCTTTCGTTGATTTCTTTCTTTCTTTCTTTCTTTCTTTCTTCAGTTTATCTTTCTCCATTTTCTTCTGTTCAATTTTCTTTCTTTGACTGTCTTTTTTCTTTCTTTCTTTGATTCTTTTCTTTCTTTTTTTCTTTCTTTCTTTTTTCTTTCTTTCTTTTCTTTCTTCCGTTTATCTGTTTCCATCTTTCCCTTCAATTCTTTCTTTGACTTTCTTTCTTTCTTTCTTTCTTTCTTTTTTTTCCATTTTTTTCTTTCTTTGACTTTCGTTCTGTTCTTTCTTTCTTTCTTTCTTACTTTCTTTTTTTTCTTTTTCTTTTCTTTTTTTTTTTCTTTTCTTTCTTTCT
This sequence comes from Acanthosepion pharaonis, assembly GCA_903632075.3. Lineage (NCBI taxonomy): Eukaryota > Metazoa > Mollusca > Cephalopoda > Sepiida > Sepiidae > Acanthosepion > Acanthosepion pharaonis. The sequence goes on along the minus strand of CAHIKZ030000746.1, from coordinate 2,153,792 downwards.
TTTCTTTCTTTCTTTCTTTCTTTCTTTCTTTCTTCAGTTTATCTGTTTCCATCTTTCCTTCAATTATTTCTTTTGATCTGTCTCTTTCTTTCTTTCGTTGATTCTTTCATTCTTTTTCTTTTTTCTTTCCTTAATTCAGTTTATCTGTCTTTTCTTTCTTTTTTCCCTTTCTTTTTTCTTTCTTTCTTCAGATCTGTCTCTTTCCCTTTTTTTTTTTGTTGATTCTTTCTTTTCTTTTTTCTTTCTTTCTTTCTTCAGTTTATCTGTTTCCATTTTTCCCCTTCAATTCTTTCTTTTTGACTGTCGCTTTCTTTTCTTTCTTTCTTTCGTTTTTCTTTCTTTCTTTCTTTCTTCAGTTTATCTGTTTCCATCTTTCCCTTCAATTCTTTCTTTGACTGTCTCTTTCTTTCTTTCTTTCTTTCTTTCTTTCTTTTTCTTTCTTTCTTTCTTTCTTTCTTTCTTTCTTTCTTTTTCTTTCAGTTTATCTGTCCCATTTTTCCCTTCAATTCCTTCTTTTGACTGTCTCTTTTTTCTTTCTAGTTGATTCTTTCTTTCTTTCGTTTCTTTTCTTTCTTTCTTTCTTTCTTTCTTTCTTCTTCTTTCTTTCAGTTTATCTATTTCCATCTTTCCCTTCAATTCTTTCTTTTTGACTGTCTCTTTCTTTTCGTTGATTCTTTCTTTCTTTCGTTCTTTCTTTCTTTCTTTCTTTCTTTCTTTCTTTCTTCTTTCTTCACTTTATCTATTTCCATCTTTCCCTTCAATTCTTTCTTTGACTGTCTCTTTCTTTCTTTCTTTTTTCTTTCTTTCTTTCTTTCTTTCTTTCTTTCTTCAGTTTATCTGCTCCATTTTCCCCTTCAATTCTTTCTTTGACTGTCTCTTTCTTTCGTTGATTCTTTCTTTCTTTCTTTATTTATTTCTTTCTTTCTTCAGTTTATCTGTTTCCATCTTTCCCTTCAATTCTTTCTTTGACTGTCTGTTTCTTTCTTTCTTTCTTTCTTTCTTATCTTCTTTCTTTCTTTCTTTCTTTCGTTCTTTCTTTCTTTCTTTCGTTTGTCTTTTCTTTCTTTTCTTCTTTCTTTCTTTCTTTCTTTCTTTTTTTCTTTCTTTCTTCTGGTTTATCTGTTTCCATCTTTCCCTTCAATTCTTTCTTTGACTGTCTCTTTCTTTTTTGATTCTTTCTTTCTTTCTTCAGTTTATCTGTCTCCATTTTCCCTTCAATTCTTTCTTTGACTGTCTCTTTCTTTCGTTGATTCTTTCTTTCTTTTCTTTCTTCAGTTTATCTGACTCATTTT
>CAHIKZ030000746.1:2145000-2150000 GCA_903632075.3 Acanthosepion pharaonis | reverse complement strand
TCCATTTTTCCCGTCAATTCCTTCTTTGACTGTCTCTTTCTTTCGTTGATTCTTTCTTTCTTTCGTTCTTTCTTTCTTTCGTTCTTTCTTTCTCTCTTTCTTTCTTCCTTTCTTCAGTTTATCTGTCTCCATCTTTCCCTTCAATTCTTTCTTTGACTGTCTCTTTCTTTCGTTGATTCTTTCTTTCTTTCTTTATTCATTTCTTTCTTTCTTCAGTTTATCTGTCTCCATTTTTCGTGTCAATTCCTTCTTTGACTGTCTCTTTCTTTGGTTGATTCTTTCTTTCTTTCTTTCTTTCTTCCTTTCTTCAGTTTATCTTTCTCCATTTTCCCCTTCAATTCTTTCTTTGACTGTAGCTTTCTTTCGTTGATTCTTTCTTTTTTTCTTTCTTTATTTCTTTCTTTCTTCAGTTTATCTGTCTCCATTTTTCCCTTCAATTCCTTTTTTGACTGTATCTTTCTTTCGTTGATTCTTTCTTTCTTTCGTTCTTTCTTTCTTTCTTTCTTTCTTCTTTCTTCAGTTTATCTATTTCCATCTTTCCCTTCAATTCTTTCTTTGACTGTCTTTTTCTTTCTTTCTTTCTTTCTTTCTTTCTTTCTTTCTTCAGTTTATCTGCTCCATTTTCCCCTTCAATTCTTTCTTTGACTGTCTCTTTCTTTCGTTGATTCTTTCTTTCTTTCTTTATTTATTTCTTTCTTTCTTCAGTTTATCTGTCTCCATTTTTCCCTTCAATTCCTTCTTTGACTGTCTCTTTCTTTCGTTGATTCTCTCTTTCTTTCTTTCTTTCTTTCTTTCTTTCTTTCTTTCTTTCTTTCTTTCTTCAGTTTATCTGTCTCCATCTTTCCCTTAAATTCTTTCTTTGACTGTCTCTTTCTTTCGTTGATTCTTTCTTTCTTTCTTTCTTTCTTTCTTTCTTTCTTTCTTCAGTTTATCTATCTCCATTTTTCCCTTCAATTCTTTCTTTGTCTCTCTCTTTCTTTCGTTGATTCTTTCTTTCTTTCTTTCTTCAGTTTATCTATCTCCATTTTTCCCTTCAATTCTTTCTTTGACTCTCTCTTTCTTTCGTTGATTCTTTCTTTTTTTTCTTTCTTCAGTTTATCTGTCTTTTTCCCTGTTTCCTTTTTGACGTTCTTTCTTTCGTTGATTCTTTCTTTCTTTCTTTCTTTCTTTCTTTCTTTCTTTCTTTCTCTCTTTCTTTCTTCCTTTCTTCAGTTTATCTGTCTCCATCTTTCCCTTCAATTCTTTCTTTGACTGTCTCTTTCTTTCGTTGATTCTTTCTTTCTTTCTTTATTCATTTCTTTCTTTCTTCAGTTTATCTGTCTCCATTTTTCGTGTCAATTCCTTCTTTGACTGTCTCTTTCTTTCGTTGATTCTTTTCTTTCTTTCTTTCTTTCTTTCTTCCTTTCTTCAGTTTATCTGTCTCCATTTTCCCCTTCAATTCTTTCTTTGACTGTAGCTTTCTTTCGTTGATTCTTTCTTTTTTTCTTTCTTTATTTCTTTCTTTCTTCAGTTTATCTGTCTCCATTTTTCCCTTCAATTCCTTCTTTGACTGTATCTTTCTTTCGTTGATTCTTTCTTTCTTTCTTTCGTTCTTTCTTTCTTTCTTTCTTTCTTTCTTTCTTTCTTCTTTCTTCAGTTTATCTATTTCCATCTTTCCCTTCAATTCTTTCTTTGACTGTCTCTTTCTTTCTTTCTTTCTTTCTTTCTTTCTTTCTTTCTTCAGTTTATCTGTCTCCATTTTTCCCTTCAATTCCTTCTTTGACTGTCTCTTTCTTTCGTTGATTCTTTCTTTCTTTCGTTCTTTCTTTCTTTCTTTCTTTCTTTCTTTCTTTCTTTCTTTCTTCAGTTTATCTGTCTCCATCTTTCCCTTCAATTCTTTCTTTGACTGTCTCTTTCTTTCGTTGATTCTTTCTTTCTTTCTTTCTTTCTTTCTTTCTTTCTTCAGTTTATCTATCTCCATTTTTCCCTTCAATTCTTTCTTTGACTCTCTCTTTCTTTCGTTGATTCTTTCTTTCTTTTATTTTTCTATAACTTTCATCTCTATTCTTTCTTTGATTCTCTCTTTCATTTACTTTCACTTTCTTTCTTTCGTTCGTTATTTCTTTGGATTCTACTGACTTTATTGTTATTATTCTGGTTATCTTTCCTTCCCTTTTTTAAAAAAACTATAATCGGCCTAATTAACGTTGATAGTTTGTAGTTGTAACACGAATCTTTCAAACGATAGCGATTGGAAGGTGACAGTTACAGACCAGACACATTAAGATGGCGACCAATGTAGACGGTGACTGATTTAAACTGTCACAGTGCAGTACACAACATGTCAACTGCGACACGAATCACTCAGCTGAGCAAAACGCCTAATCCATATTCCCCGATCCGCCATGTTGGATGGCGATTTTAGAGTTATTGCAAAACATGATAAAAGTACTCTCTGCTAACTTTCTCTTGTATTTGTTTGTTCCAGCGAACCAAAAGATGGAACTATAGAAAGCCAAGATCATCATTCATTGGAAACCAAGCTAAGAGTGTTTAAGTGTTACGTAATATTTATCCTTCTATATGGTAGATAATGCCACATGGATTACACACAGATGAAGTAAAGACTTTAGATAAAAAGAATTTTGATTTTACTAAAAGATACTGAAAAACTGACACAAAAATAGGTTGATTATACTTAAAATCAGAAAGAGAGGGTTGATATTTCTTGAACAGATAATGAGGAAAGATGACATGGAAAATCTGACATTCACAGGACATCTCTAACGCAAGAGGTACAGTTGGTGACAACGAGTAACCTACCTAACAAGCTAGTGTAAATGAACGAGAAACCATGGAGGGGATAGCTAAGAGACGAACAATGCCAAAAGCTACGAGGAATTAGAATTTTTGGCGGTTGATGTTCCCCAACGTCGCAAAATAACACGACACATAAAAGAAGAAGAATTTGTAAAATAAGTCTATTAAATGTGTTAAACCAGAAATTTTTATGTAATATCGATTTTTATTCTCAGATTTTATGGGTATATTTGTGAAGTTTTAGAGATCTACCAAGGTATTTGTAAAATAATGTGTTAAACTATAAATGTTTATGTAATATCGATTTTTTATTCTCAGATTATTTTGTGAAGTTTTACATATCTAACAAGATATTTGTAAAACAAATCTATTAAATGTGTGAAAGCATAACTCTGTATGTAATATCGATTTTTCATCTCGGATTTTATCAATATTTTGTGACGATTTAGATAACTTCCAACCGTGAACTCATGCAAAAAAAAGTAGACGCATCTCTTTTTTTTTTTTTTTTTACTTTTCAAGATGAGTGGTATATTACGTTTTGAATTAAATTCGGAAAGAGGTTGATAAATTAACAAAGAAAACTCAACGCATAACGTCCTGATGAACTTGAGTAAAAGGATGAACAGGGCTTAGGAGAAATAACAAAAAAAAAAGACTTATTAAGAGATTTATTAAGAGCTAAAAAGACCGGAAAGACAAACAAAATTAGACTTTGAAATTCACTGTAGTCATCACAAAGTCGAGTCGAATAAAATGATAAACTATTAGGTTGGTGAAAAAATAATGACGTAATAATGTCGTTTTTTGACGTATTTTTTAACGTCAAAAACGACATTATTACGTCATTATTTTTGCACCAACCTAATAATTCTAAATGGAATTTCTACCAATGAACCTTTCTATAATTGTTGCCTTAGTTGTTCGACTCATAATTTACAGCGCTGAAATACGTAATTATCTTCAAACACTGTAACCTTTCGACGTCTTTCTGCGACATCGTGATGCTTAAGTTAATCTAACTAAACATTACTCCTGTAGACAATTATATGCACCGAAGATGTCTCACTTGTGTGTCTTGTAGAGTAAAGCTGAATGAGGAAGTTTAACAAAAAGTTACGACTGTGTCCTGAAGTATATACTCACCGGGTAAAAAGCAGCTATTCTCTAAATCAGGCCCACATTGATAATAACTATGTAGATTGGTTCGTTGATTTTGTTTAGCGGCATATCGATACATCTATGGGTTATTGAATGCAAAAATCTAAATACTTCGTACGTAGTTTTCTATTTTCAGCGAAAAGTGCCCTTTTAGATATATAGTTTTTAGATCATAAAATATATTACTGGTAATTTTACTATAAAATGTATATTGCATTGATTGTCATTTTCCTATGAAAATTATTGTTACTCATTTTATAATTATATAAATATATATATATATATGCGTGTGTGTGTGTATGTATGTATGTGTGTAACTGTTGATTTTTTTTGTGGGGGTGCACGATTTGCGCATAGCTGGGAAACTGAGAGGGACTACCATACCCGTGTCAGCGTGGACCTGGGGACACCAGCAGTAAAGAGGTGGTTCCAATCTCGATCTGAGACCCTGCTTGCCAGATGTAGTTCATCGTCATACCGAGAACGAAATATATAAGTAAAAATTGATACAGAAGTTCATCAAAAGTGCGGGTGGTGTAGCGGGGATCTGCGTGGAAAATAAAACGTTGCGCAACGATCAAATGCCAGCGTCGTCTTTTTTTGATTTTTAACAACACGCACGTGCGAGATTGAAAATATAAAATGGCGACAATTTACACACTGCAACGCGTCCTCGTGTTTGTGTGTTTATCTATCTATCTATATCTATCTATCTATATATATATCTATATATATCTATCTATCTCTCTCTCTCTCTCTCTATATATATATATATATATATATATATATATATATATATAGAGAGAGAGAGAGAGAGAGAAAGAGTGGGAGGGAGAAAGAGAGAACTCTTTCTCGTTGGATCTGATAATGTAATTTAATTTATTGCCCCTTTTTTCATCAAAAATTTTAATGCATTATACTTAAGCACATTTCTGTCTTTCATTCCGATCTAAAATAAAGAGAAGCCGAACACAACACACGTCATGTCGACGAAAGGCGTCGTTTAAATGCTTTTACATTTTGTCACATCGTCTTCACTT
>CAHIKZ030000746.1:2132500-2142500 GCA_903632075.3 Acanthosepion pharaonis | reverse complement strand
TATATATATATATATATATATATATATATATACCTCTTTCTCTCTCTCTCTCTCTCTCTATATATATATATATATATATATATATATATATATAATTTCCCTCTTTTCTCTCTCTCTTCCTATCTCTCTCTCTCTCTATATATATATATATATATATATATATATATATATATATGTGCAGAGTGCGATTGATAAATTGTCGCCCAAATTACGCAGTGGAAATAACATAATTATTTTAACAGATATATTTACCAAAATCACACAAAAATATCTTGAAATACAAAGATTAAATTTATTTTTTTAAAATTGCCATTGACATCAACCACGGCGTCCAAACGACTTAGGAATCTCTTCTGGACGGTCTCAATCGACAAAATCAAAACAAACAACGCGCATGCGTGAAGTTGAAAATATAAAATGGCAGTAATTTACCCACTGTACCCTATATGCGTTCATATCTACATCTCATATAGTTCCTATCACTATAGGTATATATATATATATATATATATATATATATATATATATATATATATATATATATATAATATATATATAAAATGAAATGGACAAATCCGACAATTATTTTAAAAGTTTTTTATGCTTATACATTCTTTTATAGAAACTAATATTTAAATAAATGCTCTGTTTATAATAAACTCTATTAACAACATTTACCGTCCTGAATGTCCGAGAAATTTTCATAGAAGATATGCGTCAATTAAGTAAATGCGCGAAAGTCGAATAATTATTCAAGGTCATGAATGTTCAAGAAATTTATCCAAGGTTAATTATTCCTGAAAGTTAAAACAGTGATAATAAACTCCACTTTTTTATTGGGCTCCCTGTAGTTCTTTCAGGATCATCTCACTGCATAGGTTGAATAAATTCGGTAAGAAGGTACACCCTTGTCTTTCATCTCTTTCTATTTTTGTATATTTACTGAATTCATTTTCTATCTATATGCAAAAGCATAGACACTCATTCTAAATAGTAAATATTGCGATATTTATTAATTTTTCCTGGTTATCAGTTTTCTGATTTTTAAGAGTTTTACATTAAGCATTTTTATGCTGCACGAAGCAGAGTCAATGAATTAAAACGGTAATAAAATACTGCAATTCTCGTCCAGGGGATCGAATGGCCTTTAGATTTGCCGATAAACAAAACTGACTCGGTCCGCGTAAAAGAAGGAAGTGGTCATATTTAAAAGAATGGCCAACCAGGAAACATTCATCAGCACTTTGACTTCTGTGACATTTTTCGAAATACCAAAAGAAATAAAGTTCATAGAACCATACTTGTTTTCTAGTTATTTGCATTTATTGTTAACTATGCTGGTTGTCTTATGTGCCGTCTGCCTTTTGAAAAGCTCTCAAAGTGGAAGATCACGCATTTGGACAACAATGAAAATAACTTCGATAAGCAGTCAGGAGACTGGTTGGTGCAACAACAACAACAAAAAAAAGGCCATCTGCGAATCGGAATTGATTGCTTTTATGTCAAACAGAATTTCCTTTTTTTCACAGATCATTTCAGCGCAGTTAAAAAGACTTTGACCTCTTAGCCTTCACTCTCTTGCTCTGCCGTTTAAGCATATATGTATGGCGTGATAGCCGGAACAGTGATCTATTGGTGAAAATGATGTTCTAATCAAACAGCTCAACTGTGGAACAGACACCCCAGGGTATGTTTTACCGATCACTACAATCTTAACTGTTAATTATCCTACATATCCCCGTAATAAGTACCTTTTGCTGTACACATTTACAAAAAAAAAACACATTTTGTAGTTCTCTACTTTCAGTAACTCTTGGATTTTTGTGTTGGATTAATAGTAATAAAAACTAAATATCAATTTATTCCGTGAAAATTCTTGCATTATTTACTGACAACAGGCAACGTTTTTTATTTGCTTTAACTTGATAGAGTAAAGGATTCTCTTCTAAAAAAATGGAAAGACTATATTGAATCTATTGCTAGGTCAGCTGCTAAGAAAGTCGGTTCACTGTGTAGGGCAAGACAATTCTTCGCTCCGGAATCTATCTTGCATATCTATAAGTCTACCATTCGTCCATGCTTAGAATATTGCTGCCATATATGGTCTGGCGACCATGCAACTTACCTGGATGTCCTTGACAACATCCAAAGAAGAATCAGCAATATTACGGATCCTGATCTGCTTCGGTCCCTTTCTCACTACCGTAAGTTTGCCTCGTTGCGCCTTTTTCATAAATCATTTCATCTTAACTGTTCGGATAAACTCTTCACTATGGTACATAGACTATATGAATTTGAGCGCAATACTAGATTATCGGCAAGACTGCATCAATTTACAGCTGAGCTAGCTAAATGTAGCCATAAATTCTACGCTAATACTCGCCCCGGCTCCATGCTTTCCAACTAATTTTAATCTGTAAGAATTTAAAAACAATGCTAATCGCTGTCTACTGTCCCCCTAAATGCTCTTTTCTCTATCTACTTATTATTAATGTTTCTTTTAATAATTCTTCCACACCCTGTAACCCCTTGCGTTTTAGTGACTGTAACGCCTTGCATGGGGTGGCACTGATTATTAACAAAAAGAATTTCACATAAAATGAAAGATGAAACAATGGCTGAACAAGAAATAATTTAAAAGTTAGACATGGGTGATAGATGAAACTGTCAGCATAGAAATTACGGTTACATCTCGCCAGTTCAATGGTAAAATAATGAGACCTTGCCGCCAATCCAGTAGAACGCTTAAATTCATAAAGAGTGGGTAACATAGAGCAAAGTTTATCAAAACAATTACGATGAACGTATTTATAGAAATAGGGTAGCTACGTTACGGCGCTGAGAAAGTGACGAAATTACATGTCAGGACCAATAATAGTGCAGACTCTTCTTTGTTTTTTATCAAGAATCTATAAATATATAGCAGGAGCACCAGACCCAATGTGGCAGTAATATTCAAAGAAAGGAAAATTGGTTTGGTTTGTTTAATTGCATTATGGGTAATTTTATACCGAAATTTTATTATTTGTGTGCTTTGGTAATTTTTTGTCTCCAAAAATGTATTGCTAGTAATTTTTAAATTATTTATTTTTTTACTCTGAAAATATAGTGTTGGTAATTTTTTCTGATGTATTTTTAATTTTTTTATTTTTCATGCTTTGAACCCAGTTTGACGTTTCATTTTTTGCCCATAGCTGGGACCTTAACAGGCGTTACCGCCCTGGGTCTGAATGAACCTGGGAAGAACAGCAATTAAGAAGTTGTTCCACGCTCCTGAAAACATTCCGATCAGTGGGGTTGGTGCCGAATGTAGTTTATCGTTCTACCCAGGACAAAAAGGACGCTTGGTAGACTTATAAATATGGAAGATAGATTATGGTGAGCAAAACTGTCTAGCTCGACACGGTTAAGCACTTTCCTAGCTGCAGATTTAGCAATTGGAGAACCTAGAGACGGGAATTAACAGAAGATAACTGTCAGTTATATATATATATATATATATATATATATATATATATATATATATATATATAGAGAGAGAGAGAGAGAGAGAGAGAGAGAGAGAGAGAGAGATTTCTCGGATCGACATACTTTTCAAAAATCTGAATAAATGAATACCCATAAATTTCATTTGGTGGGGGGTGCAGAGGGGATTCTTGGTTGAATATATTATTGAATATATAGAAACATGGCACGTGGAACTAGAACAGCCTACCCCAGTGAGCGAAATAAAGGGTTCTGTTCGACATTCCAACCACCTGAAGAAGGTCGGACCGTACAACGGCCGAATCGTTGTAAGAAATATGGCGATAAAGACGAGGACAATAGTCCGAATAATGTAAATGAGGAAAGAGGGCTTGGAAAATCTGACACTCACAGACTGAGAACAAAAGGAACAGTGGAAAACAGTGCATAACATACTTGATGAGCTTAAATAAATGGATGACAGAAAATTTTTTAGGAAATATAACGAAAAGACAAAAATTATTATGTGTCTTAGTGGCTTTAACGCCTTGCACGGGCTGATTCCGATTAAAAAAGTGACCTGCAATACGTAAAATGGCCAGAAATTCATATTTATAGTAAAATAACCAGCAACACATATTGTAAAATGACAAGCAATACAATTTGAAATCAAAATGACCAGCAATACAGATTTATAGACTTATGAACGATACATTTTATGGCAAAATTACCATTACATTTTATTTGTAGTTACAGATATACAATCAGATTTTAAATATATTTAGTCGAAGCTATAAAATTGCGTTCAAAATATTTGGATTTCGGGATTAAATAGCACATAGATGTTGACAATACCGCTAAATAAAATCAATCTAAACGTAGAAAATTTAAATGAAAGGGTTTATACATTTCAGCCAACAGTAGGGATTGGCTGTTCTGTCAATGGCGGACGAATGTTTCTTTATAAGGAAATGTCTAATATTACAATTGAATTACAATTAAATACTTAGAAATTAAAATGTATTTCCATTACGGAATACCTCGTAAGCATGTTCAAAGTAATCAAAAAATAAACCGGAAAGTTGAAGGAAATACAAGGCGTAATATATATAAAACTGCGTAGAATGTGTGTGCCTGAGTGTTTGTCGGTGTGGTGGGGGTTTGAGAAAGTCGGGAGAAATATCGCAGAGTTTAACTCTGATCTTTGCGCTTGGTCATATCATATCTGCCGTTGTTCAGGTTTACGAGGATAAAGGATAGAGGCAAAGAGATCGAGCTGTTTTTTATAGTTTGTTAGTTGTTTTTTTTAATTCACCGTGGCTTATATCCTGACTCATCGTGGTACTGCCACAGATATCCTTCGATTTTATCCAAGTGGGTAGGGTAACGTTACAGAAGCATTCAGATAGAAAATAGATTTTTTGAGCAAAGAAGTCAATTTGTCATTTTGTTGCATGGCGGGATTATTCTATGGTTGAAATATATTAATCATAGAACTGAAACTGAATGTTCTTGAACGTGGGGTGAATTCTCCGGAGGTGTCGCCTTCAGACTATTATTTAAACCAAATCAACAATCTTTGATTATTAACGGTTCCAATAACCTGAATATGCTGAAATATTTTCTAAATAATCTTTTTAATCATTTCACTCTAAGCAAGGCGATAACTTCACTAAGACGCAAGGGGGGGGGTTACTGAAGATGAAAGGCAATAGAGTGAAGAAAAATGAGAAAATGTTAGTGAGGATTACCGACAAAAAAGAAATGGTTTCAAAAAGAAAGAAATAACGATTGACGTTGCATTTAAATTTTTGTAGATAGTACTTGGCAGTAAAGCAGTGTTGAAAGTGTGTTCAGTAATCAGGAAGTGCAAGAGAAGAATGTTTTAGAATAGAATTTACGGTTACATTTAACAATTCCAATAATAAAATGATGAGACCTAACTGCCAATCAAGTACTACGTTTAAGTCATGGAGTCGAGGTAACCACGAGGAAAACTCATCATGACAATTATCAGAAATATATATATATATATATATATATATATATGTGTGTGTGTGTGTGTGTGTGTGTGTGTGTGTGTGTGTGTGTGTGTGTGTGTGTGTGTGTGTGTGTGCGTATTTTAAGCGTTTTAAGCAAGGCGGAAATTCACTAATACGCAAGGGGTTAAAGAGAGTTGGAGCGAGAGCAAAGAGGAGTGATAGAGAAAAAGATGAAGAGAAGGATAGGGGATAGATCAAGGCATCTGGAGACGTCGATTGACATTACATTTGAATAGTTGGAAATTATAGCTATCAGGGAAACAAGAAATGGGGAGGGAGTTCCACAGACGAGAAGTGCGAGATATGAAGCATTTGGAGTAGAAGAGACGGCCACATTTAACAGTTTCGACAGTGAAGTGGTGAGAGTCAGATGCCAGCCTAGTTGAACGCTTAAATTCATGAAGTCTGGGAACCAGCGAAAGCAGCTCATCGTAGCAGTTACCGGGAAATTTATAGTAAAAGCACAAAGAGGATAAGTTAATGTAGCGGGAAATGAACTGAAACTGAAATGTCAGATCGAGGCCGATAATATTGCAAATTTTCTTGTTGTGTTTTTTGTGTAGAGAGAGGAATGTTGTCAATAATATCAAGATAAAATGCAAAAGTACCAGATCCGATGAATCAAAACCGGAATCTCTTTCTTATAATGGACTACATAATACTGTTTGATTTTTAAAACAATTTTTCACCCAATACGAAGCATGAGAGCCACATAAGGTACAGAGTTACTAAATAAGGTGTCTTTATGAGTGTAAAAGAAGGATTTTTTTTTTACTACAGTAAAAGTTCACCCAATACAAGGCACAGGTGTCACTCGATGTAGAGGGCTAAGTTAAGGGGTAGTTTATACAGATAGGAGGGTTAACTCTAGACTTGAACAGGTTAAGATTGTAGCGATCGGGGAAACATCATCTTGGGGATCTGTTCTACAGTGAAGTGGTTCGCGGGAAAAATCTGTGTAAGTGGAACAAACGTGGGTGGTTTGCAACTATGTAAGTTGCATAGAGGGTAGAAAAGTAGTTCGTACGAGCATTTTCCACGGTGGTAGCGATAGAGCCGTGAGAATTTCGCCACGTCCCGCCTGTGAGAGAGAGGTTGGAGGATGGGGAAATAATTCTATTCCAACAAGGATTCGGAGACGTTCTTGAAACCTATCAAGACTGGAAAGTGAGCAGAAGTCTCCCGCCCCCAAAAGTGCAGTTTATGAGGATATGTAGAAAAGATAACGGTTACCCCTAAACTAAGATCTTACGATGTAGTCATCGGGGCAGCATCTTCTCGTGAGTCTGCTCCACAAAGAAATGGTTGTTGGGATGAAGTTATCCGAATGGAACTTGGTTCATACGAATGGAATACGAGGGGAATGGGGTTGGTTTGTCCTAATGTTTGTGGTAGAGCGGCTCTTACCTGTGAAGGTTTGAACTGGTTATTAGGTAATATGCAGTTATAGAAAATTTGATGACTGAATGATAATGTTTCTCTCTTCCATTGAGTTGTCCAGAAAGTTCATGCCGATTTTTAGTCTTTCAGGTTCCAACACGTTAGAACAGGTCAAATTTATCGAAGGATATAACAGGTTTACATGTCCGATTAGAGTACACTTCCACCTATCAAATGAGAAAGAAAGTTTAAAATTACATAATTCGTGTCTGTTTTACATCCCTATGAAAACGGAAGATTATAAAATGCATTTTAGGCAGTTGATGCTTTTTTTTACCGTAAAGACAAAAATATCGCGCAAGCAACAAAAGGAAATGTGCTGTTTACAGTGAAGGTGCTTTAGCTGAAAGAACTGTACGGAACTGGTTCGCTAAGTTTGAGTTGTTGATTGTAGCCTTGTTGATGAAGAACGCTCAGGCTGACTCCCTCCACCCACAACAAATGACGACCAAATCAAGATACTGACTGAGAATAACTTGCATTACACACCGCGGGAAATGGCAGAAATACTAAACAGTAAATCTATTAAAATCCACCATCCATGAGCTCTTTGTAAAGCTTGGGTACTCAATTCGCTTCGATGTTTGGGTACCACATGATTTGAGTAAAAAGAATCTTTTGGATCGCATTTCATTTTCATCTGTGATTTGCTGTACAAACGCAATGAAAATGAACCCTTTCTTTAGCAGTGTGACGAATGGTGAGAAATGGATCGTTTATAACAATGTTCATCGAAGAAGATCCTAGGGTAAGCCACATGAACCAACTTTAGCTACTTCATAAGTAGGTCCTTAGAAAGTCATGTTGTGCATCTAGTGGGATTGGAGAGGAATCATGCACTATGATCTTCTGCTAAGTAACCAGTCAATTGATTCTGAAAAGTACTGCCCGCAAATGAATGAATTAAATGCAGCAATTCAAGAAAAACGCCCGGAACTGGCGACCAGGAAAGGTGTTGTTTTCCACTAGGATAATACCAGATCTCACGTCTCTTTGGCGACCTGACAAAAATTCTTGCAGCTTGGCTGGGATGTATTATCCCAGGTTCCATATTCACCAGACATTGCTTCTTCGGATTTTCATTTATTCAGGTCTTTGCAAAATAATCTCAGTGGTAAAAATCTTAATTCTTTGAATGACATTAAAAAAAAAAAAAATCTTAATGAATTGATTGCCGAAAATCCACAAAATTTCTGGGAAGATGGAATCTTTAAGCTGAAGTGAAAATGGAGAAAGATTATGCAACAAAACGGTCCATATTTAGTTGAATAAATATTTAATGGCATAATTTTGTTTTGTGTTTAATTTGCCTTAAAAATCGGCGTAAACTTTCCGGACAACCTAGTACATGCCGATCATGCCTCTCGACAACTTCCTGTTCTTTGTGGCTCTTAGTATTTTTTTTTTTTTTTTACTTGCTTTCTTTCCTAAACCCTGTTCTGGGAACCATTTGCACAAAGTTGTTTTTTAATTTTGATTTTGTTTACGGGCATATCAACATCTATGGGTTACTTACTGCCGGAATCTAAATATATTGAACACAATTACAGACAAAAATGTATTGTTGGTCATTTTGCTATAAAATATAATTCAATTATAAATCTTTATCGTTGAATTTTTTCATATATATATATAAAAATGTATTGCTGCTATTTTTATACTTTTATTGTGTTACTATTTGCCCATAGCTGGTACCGTAACAGGTTCTCCCACCCTGTGTCAGAGTTGACCTGGGAACAACAGCAGTGATTCCGTGCTTTTCAAAACTTCCAATGTTCCTTGCTGCCGGATATAGTTTATCGTCCTGCCCAGGATTGCACAATGTCGTCATGTAGATTATCCGCTGTTCTGCTCTGCCCCTCTTGCCTTTAATATGTCCAGTGAGTGTCAAATATTCTAAGGGCTATTTCCTCATTATGCTCCCTAAAAATTTCAAATTTCTCTTTTTGATGTTAAGTATAAGGGTATTTTCGTTTCTATTTTCTCTAGAACTTCATCGTTGGCCACATGTTATGCCCACTCTATTCTCAGCATCCTTCTGTAGAACCACATTTCTGTTGAAGCAACCCTCTTCTTCACTGCCACATAGAAGGACCGATATTACATAACTTTTCGGTAATCTTTCCTTTGTTTCTAATGAGATTTTCCTGTTTCTTAATACTTTGCTTAGCTTTTGGAAGGCACACCGAATAATAATGTTACGTGTTCATATGATTTATTCGACGCCAGTTAAGAGTCCTAAACCCCGCACCGCAGTTAATTAGGATATCCATAAAAACATAAGCTGTAGAGCATGGTCTTAACAGGGCTATTACGACCCGACTCCTAGACAGTTTATCAACGTCGGCTCTTTCTATTTAATCCATATCTGGGTCACGAGGTAAGAGATGGATTCATACTTTTTCTAAGGATATCTCCGTGAAAGTGAATGTCACAAACTTGACCAGAATTCAAACACTGTTCGTCGACATCTTTTTCAGTGCAGATAACCACTACACTACCCGCGCATGGATAAATAAACTTTTTTTTTTTGCTGGGGGAGGCGGTATTTCTATTTTGAAAAAAAAAAGAAGTTGGAAGTATTTGGCTTTTTCGAAAAGATTATTTTGTCCTTTGGACCGGATGTAACATCAAAATTGTCCAAATGGTGTAACAGCATAATTGGCCCTCCAACAAAATGTTTAAAACATATATATATATATATATATATATATATATATATATATATATATATATATATATATATATATATATATATAAAATAGAAAATAAAAAACAAACAAACAGTAAACTGAGTTTCTTTTTTCCAGGTTTTCATGAGACGTTCAGCCATTTTGCCATTTTGATACCATTCGTCGTAGGAATCACTGAAAAACACTTTGAGTTCTACAGCTAGAAAGAGAACAGGTTAAAATGTTTTGTGTCAGCCTCACTATCTTCCCAAATGAGCAATGGTGAGGGGAAAAAGATCATTCAGGCCTTCAGTAATGGTACCAACATTCATAATCTGGCTTCAGTCTTCAAAATCCATTCAAGAAGCATCAAGTGAATAA
>CAHIKZ030000746.1:2120000-2130000 GCA_903632075.3 Acanthosepion pharaonis | reverse complement strand
TCGAATTACCGAGAGCCTCTTTATATTTATTATTTTTAAATCTTTCTACATTCCATTTCTGCAATTAAATAATGTAAGATAGTAGAAGAGAATTGTTTGATATACAGGGTCTCTCGAATAGTATGATGTTTCTGATAATGTGATTTATATAGAAATGCCATAGCTACACTATCTCACCTCCCGACTCACACACTCATATATATATATATATATATATATATATATATATATATATATATATATATAAACATTTAAATTATTATCAACCGTTCAAATTTGTTTTTTTCCTAAATTGCTAAAACTATACCACCCTCTTCTTCCTCCGTAAAACCTAAATACATCTCCTTTCTCCTTACTTTCCCCTTTTTCTTTTTGTTTTTCTCTCTTCTCCCCTTCCCTTTCAACATAACATTTCCGTTACGTTGACCGATTAAATAGTCAGTCTGATCCTTACCCCCTCCTTCCTCAATATTAAGTATGATAGAAAGAAATATAAAAATAAACACTCTCTAAAACTCGACCATGTCTCTCACACCACTCCTCGCTACCCTCTCTGTTAAATGACATAAAATTAATACTACACGTCAAAAGTGTAAATTTTCATTTCATTTTTTCGTTTCACCTTTTTGAAGTGTTGTCTGAGGATCCAGCGTCCGTTAAAAGGTCTCTGGTGAAATAAACTATTACAATGGAGCCTTAAAGTGGTCTGTTTTTCTTTAAATTATTAGCTCTGAATTTACATTGAGCTCTCAGGATTTCATCCTCCTTGGGACTACACATACGGATTACCAAGTTTTTTGTAACTTAATAAAAAAACAAAAAAAAAAAAAAAAAAAGATTTTAACGTTTGATAGTAATTTAAATGTTTAAGTATATATATATATATATATATATATATATATATATATATATATATATATATATATATGAAGGTTTCATTCAAAACGACAGGCAAGATACTACGATTAAGCTTTCTATTTAATTTTTCTTGTGTGCGAACAAGTGCTTTCTTTTGGGGCACATAGTGTGTAGTAACTGTCTAAATATTCTATAATTACGAGCGCTTTACTTTTCGCCGTCATCAAGGATGATTTTATTTTTCCAGTTTAATAGAGTGTGTGCGTTATGTTTTTAGTGTTATAGACATGTTTTATTTTACGAACACCGCACATTGTTCTGGTGTTCGTAGTTAATATTATTAAGCCTTTTTCTTTTTTATCATTAAGGTTTCCATTATTTTAAATCTTTTTTTACAGGTGGATTAGATTATTATGTTTGTATTTTCTACTAATATGTTTCGGATGGAGTCTGGTAAGTTTGTGTGTGTGTGTGTTTAAATGGGTTCTAATAGAACTCTGGTCAAATAAGTGTAAAGTAAGGCGTCAGTATAGGCATGTAGTCCTGTGCCCGATGTAATTATGAAATCGGTTTGATTAGGAACTGTTATAGGACCTTACCTATAATAACATAATGGACTATTCCATACGTAACAAATACTGCGCCTCAAGAGGAAGCAGTGAGTTCAACCCGAAGTCAGACGACCGGCTGACCGGTTGAACTCTCTGCCTTCGGGCGGGGAGGAACACGAAGTGGGGAGTCTCTTTTGGGGAGGTAAACCGACCCAGAACCCGTTTATACGGGTTCAATTGACATATTTTTGGCCGATCCCACATTAAAAAGGCCTTGTGCCACATGATGCCCTCGTGGGTGGGGTGACTAAATACTGTTCCGTCTGAAGTCTGGAGTGAAGTCTGTCAGTCAGTCAGTCAGTCGAGTGAGAGGCAGTCTGAAACAAAGTCGCGTTCAGACAATTACTACTAAACCTGATTGTTCATACTAACACTTTCTACTTCTCTGCATATATTCCTATTTGTAGTATATCTGTGTTATTCCATATCTGTATTCGAGTTCTTCTTTATTTGGTTCTACCTTGGAATATCATCGTGGTACAAGGAACCGGGCCATAACAGGAACACAATTCCTTAAAGGTATTTGAACTAATAGATAATGTTCGTTAATTGTAATTTAGATTTTGCAGGTGTTTTGTTATTTTGAGGATAAGGTTAGCTGTTTTAAATTTTTTATAGTAGATAAAAAAAAATTAAGATTTTTTTTTATTGGGGTACTGTATATATATATATATATATATATATATATATAGATAGATAGATAGATAGATAGATAGATAGATAAGTGATAGAAATTATTAAGAGGATTTCAGATAATTATAATTAAGTAATTCATCGAGTCTAGAAGAAACCTCAACAGAATGCAGAAAGCACTGGACGGCCGTTTCTTCCTATATATATATATATATATATATATATATATATAAAATATATATACAATAAAATTCATCAAATGTGTATCAACAACGTTTGGAAATGTATTTGACCAACATTTAATGCTATTCGTATTTCTGGCATTTAGGCTTACATTGGGACGCTTGTTTGGAAAAAAAATGAAACTGAAAAATTTTAAATAAGTATAATTACAACAGCGCTCGTTCACGCGTGTTTTTAAAAATCACCATCACCACGATCACAGTTGCATTAAGTTTGTCTTCGCAATTCACTCCTGAGGATGAACTCGGAGGAGATCGAAACTTCTTGGGATAACAAAAACTCCAGCGCCTTCCGTGATGAATTTTAACTTAACTTAGAGGCTAATTAGAGAACTAAAACGGATGATGATAGACATGATATGTCCCTATTATTCAATGAAACATATTTAAATGAATATATGCTGCATATATATATATATATATATATATATATATATATATATATATATATATATATATATATATATATATATATAGACTGTTTTCATTTTTCATCTGCAGACAGACTGTTTCACAGCTTGTCTGTTGGACCTGACATCCGATTGCTTCAAGTCTGGATCGAAAATCAACCGATTTGGCACCAGTTAGATATTCTACCACCAAGCTATCGTCGCACGGCAGAGAGAAAGCGGAATTTTAAGGTTTTTACTATGTGAAAGACGTCAGTAGTCAGGATAGCCCGATTCAAGTAGAAGAGCATTGCATTAGCAGCAGCAGCCACTGTTTGTAAAATCACCCTTCCTCTCCGGGAGCTCAATCGAATTATTTCGAGACCATAAATAGTATATATATATATATATATATATATATATATATATATATATATATATATAAAATTTCTCAGTGTTAACCTGTAGAAAAACAATATTTATAAATGACAATAGGAAAACTGTAGTAGTTGCTGACGCGTTTCGTCAATGTGGACTTTCTCAAAGTCCACATTGGACGAAAAACATCAGCAACAACTACAGTTTCTATTACCATTTATATTTAAATACACACACACACACACACACACACACACACACACACACACATATATATATATATATATATATATATATATATATATAATGTGTGTGTATATGTCTGTATATGAGTGTGGGTCAATATGTGCTTGTGAATCTGTGTGTATACCTGTGTATGTATGCATTTTTTTGTGTCCGTACAGATGAAACGTATATACTTGACAGAATGCAATAGTGCTGTCTATGTTTCGTTAAATTTCCCATAAATTTTCTATTAGAATATTATATATCCCCAAAGCCAGTTTGGATCGATAACTTTTTCTATCGATCTCAACCCAATTACGTTTTACGTTTGCCAGATTTTACCTGATTTTTCATTCAACAATGACGCAGACTTCTCTTACACTCGAACGCTGTCACACATGCCATATGGCACGATGTCTTTCAATCTAAAAATTTATTTATCCTTCTCCCGTCTCTTCTAACATTTTAAAGACATCTTCATCCATTCAATAAATAAAATAGTTTAATCCAAAGAAAACGAACAAACAAAAAAATATTCTGCTGCACTACAGTCGCCATTTTGAATACACGACAGAAGTTCCTGCTCCCGTTGTCTTGGAATGAGAGTGACGATCGTTCACATCGGCGCCATTGCGAAGCTCACATGATCTTCCTTCCCACTCAGATAGGACACCTATGGTGCACTGTGTTCGATATCGTGACCGCTTCAGGAGATGGAAAGATAGTTGCAGTATTTAAGAAAATACCTTTCCTTGCTGTCTCAGTGTCACCTTAACCTTTCACAAGTAAACCTTGCATAAAACATTTTTGCCACTTGGCCTTAACACAGAATATTGAGTTTATTGTTTGTTTATTATTTTCTTCATATTATTCTCATGAAACCTGATGATGTCATTAGTAAATTCAAAATATTCCTGATTTTCTGTTTATTTATTAGTTTTCTTGCTTGAATCTGTCTTGCAATTTTATGGTTACATTCGTCCGTGAATTGAATACTGTTTCTAAATCCGGTCCAGTGCATCTACGGCATAATTTGGAAATCTTGACAAAATCCAATGAAGAATCTGCAATACCATCGATCCTGATCAGGAATTTCAGTCTCAATCACTTGCAAATTGCTGTAATGCATCTAACTTCTACCGTTGCGTTGATTATTTTCATAGCATTTGTTCTATTGAGGTTTCCTCATTCGTACCCTGACTTCATGGATTTAAGGGTACTCATCGACTGGCGATCCATTTTACTGTTGAAATTGCTAAGTACAACCGTAAGTTATATTATAATAGTTTCTTGTGTCGCACTTCTCGCTTGTTGGACTCTCTTCATGGCTTCTTGCTTTTTTGTCAACTATGGTCTCAATCGTCATCTCTCCTTGAGTCCTGTTATTTTTATCCTCCTTTCACTTCAGTAACATTTTTTTTTTTCATTTTATTTCACCTTCAGTTTCCCTTTGCATCCGAGTGGCTTCCTCGCCTTGCTTGAGATGAAATGATTAAAGTAAACGATTTTTTTTTAAATCGCATCATTGTCTTCCGGAGTGAAGTGATAAATTTGATATTCTGCTAATACTAATGCAAACCTGTTTCGTAAGCTCCGTCTTTTTTTTTTTTTTTTTTAATCGGTATCACTCCACGCAAGGCAATAAAGCCACTAAGACACATGTTGTTACAGGGTATGGAAGAAGTAATAATAGAAATATTAATAATAAGCGGGAAGAGAAATGAGTAATCAGGACAGTAGATAGCGATTAAAATTGCATTTAAATTTTTGCAGATCAAAATTTTTGGGAAATCATGGAACCTAAAGAGAAAGTCACAAGCCAAAAGAGCGAAAAAATACATTTTAGCATAGAATTTA
Source organism: Acanthosepion pharaonis (assembly GCA_903632075.3). NCBI lineage: Eukaryota > Metazoa > Mollusca > Cephalopoda > Sepiida > Sepiidae > Acanthosepion > Acanthosepion pharaonis. Next base: position 2,124,807 of record CAHIKZ030000746.1, on the reverse strand, counting down.
TGGCTACATTTAGCTAGATCAAATGTAAATTGATGAGAACTCGTCACCCGTCTAGCACTGCGCTTAAATTCATAAAGTCCAGGCAACATAGCAAAGAGATCGTCCGAACAATTACCATGAAAGTATTTAATAGAAAGGGCACTGAGATGCAGCCTTACGGCGGTGAGAAAGTGACTGAAGCCGAATCGCCAGATCAGGACCAATAACATGGTAGATTATTCACTCAGATTTTATCAAGGTAAATAGCAGGGGCACTGGATCATATGTGGCGGCAATATTCTAAGCATAGACGAATGGTAGATTTGTATTAGGTTGGTGCAAAAATAATGACGTAATAATGTCGTTTTTTGACGTAACGTTAAAAAACGACATTCTTACGTCATTATTTTTTCACCAACCTAATATATATGTCTAACTTTTTGATCGATGCCGTTTACCATCAGTCTTCACAAGAGTTGCCAGTACAATACTGGACATATCATTGGGTTGCATTTCGCGTCGTCTTCAGTACCAAATAAAACCAATATTATTGAATACATTCACTGCATAGTGGTGCTTAGTAAGCTCATCTTGCAAACCATTAATGTCCCCTGTTAGATCTTCATTAGGTGATCGTCATTAATTGCCTTAATTGCATTAATCTTTGTAAATAACTTTTTAGTGCCATTACCTTTCAAGACGTAGGCATTCATGGCTTTAGACAGATTCAGTTTCTTTTATTATCTGTGAATTGTCACTATTTATTTATTTTCGTTTATTTCTTTTTAATAATTTTCCCGTCGCCTTCTCTACGTGCTTTTCAACGGAGAGCGGCCATTGTCGTAGAGTCCTTGTAATCAAAGGCTATAGAGCTTAGTCTACCCTACTGTTTTCTCCATAACCGAAGGAAGATTTGAGAGATTCATCACAAGCATTAGTGCCAATGTCAATCCAACACGTTAGGCCAGAATTTGAACCTGTCATGCCAGTTTCAATTTCCGTGCCGATAACGCTCACATTACCCAAACCGTAAATAAAAATTATCATCATCATCATCATCATCATCATCATCATCATCATCATCATCAACTCAGGTACATCTAACTCAGGTACATCTATTGGGCTTCTCTGTTGTTTATACTGCAACTATAATGAGTAAATAGTTCTGTCTGTATTTCTGAGATGAGATATTGTAGCTATTTACACTAGTTACATTGTTTGGACTTTTGTACTCATCTTTATTGCCATATTCACGACGTTTTGGCCGTTGCACGCCCAGGCCTTCTTCAGGGGACCTACGTCGAAATTTTTAACTGAATCCTTTATTTTTTGTCAACGGGGGTAGATTGTTCTAATTCCGCTTGCCATGCCTTTGGATATTTCAGTTTCAGTTAATTCCCTTAGATAACTCAACTCTCCAAGTTTTTTTTTTTTTTTTTTTTTTTTTTTTTGCTTCCTCTGCCGTGGCCAGGTAATGAACTCACAACACTTTGGGTCATCACTTTTGGATCAATAAAGATGACAATAAAAATGTGGAACATTATAAATAGTTTAAATGAGCTGATAATATTTACAGCTTATACATGTGTTTCATCAGAGCTACATAAGGTTTCAAGTTCTCCTTCTCGTAGACTGATTGCCAACCAAGGCTAGAGAGTTCGGTCGATGCTGCTCTTTAACCCAATCACAAAGAGTAAAAAGATATGCTCGCGTGTTCGATATTTACTCGGCGCTCAAAGCTGAGCTTAGTAGATGTCTCCAGAAAATGTTGAAATATTCCAAATTGGGTTAGTAAATATGTGCAGTAGTACGTAATCTATGCTAGACTCAACAGAAGAAAGTAATTACCTCATTAAAAAAAAACAATGAAATATTTACGTTCTAAATATATAATCATTATCATGCCAATCGCGTACGAGTCGCAGTGCGTTGCGCGTTTTATGTGGCTGACGGATGGCACACAAGTCGATATCCGATCAGAATCGACTGGGTCATCGGGGAGAGCGGCTATAATCTTGATAGATCCGTAACCTTTATTGATATTCGGCTAAAACATCATTGTGGATGTGCGCCAAAACATCATAGTTTTTTAGGATGTGTTCTTTTATCGAATGCTCATTATGGGTGGGAGACGAAACGAAAACACCATTTGAAATTATTTCGCCCTATCATTATAATGAACTTGGTATTTATTTATTTCATATGCCAAGTCCTTTCAGGAATTGGGCTATCATGATTCTTCTAAAATCTCTTTCTTTTCTTTAAGTATTTTTTTTTATACGTATAACTGTCTCACGCTGTTTCTGTCCACATCTTTTCATACAAACACTTACTCGCAATCTAACCTTGCTTCTCTTGTCTTAAATATGTCCTTATGTGTATATAACGTAGACTCTTTCTGTGTCGCAGATATTTCAACTCTTTCTGATTGTAAATATATACTTCTTTGCTGTTTCTATTTTCCTTAAAACTTCCTAATTTCTCACATATCTTGTCCTTTGTATCCTAAGCATGGAACCATGTCACATTCACGTCAAGTCTTTTCTTCATATGTGTTGTGGATTCCGTGAAGGGAATCCTGCACAAATAAATAAACAACGCCAGTGATTGAGATAAAAAAATAAGTGTATTAAACGTAAGAATACAGACTTGAAGTGAAGATTAGTAGTCCAGGAATGCGGGTTAGTAGAATGTATATGTACAAGTCTCTGTAAGTAAAGCTGTAATCATCTCTCTCTCTCTCTGGAATCTTGTATAACTCTATGAGAACACCCTGTGTCTGTCTCCGTATCTCTCAACCTGTCTCCGCGTATTTCCACGTATCTCAACGTATCTCAGTATTTAATATTCCACCCACGAGGAATATATGTGGCACAAGGCCGAGTTTAAAATGGGTTTCTCCGAGCCCGTAGGCTCGGCCAAAAATATAGCCCTTGAACCCGCCTAGACGGGTTCAGGCCCTGTCAACCTCCCCGGACGAAACCTTGACCTTCGGCAAAGCTTCGTCCGGGTTCCTCTCTGCTAATGCAGAGAGTTTGACAGACGTCGAGACTGTATCTCGACGTATCTCGGTATTTAACAAACCCCCACGATGAATGTATGTGGCACAAAGCCGAGTTTAACGTGGGTTTATCCGAGCCCGTAGGCTCGGCCAAAAATATACCCGTTGAACCCGCCTAGACGGGTTCAGGGCCTGTCTTCCTCCCCGGACGAAACCTTGCCCTTCGGCAAAGCTTCGTCCGGGTTCCTCTCTGCCAAAGCAGAGAGTTCAACAGACGTCGAGACTGTATCTCGACTTATCTCAACAGCAGGTATTTTTTCTCTCAGTATAAGTATACTTTGGACGAGTCCATCTTATGTAAAAAGGGGAGAGCCCCACAACAATATGTGTGGAAATTTTCATGTATTCATTACCAGATAGGAGATTAGCTATTGCATAGCAGTTCGATACTGTTTTCTTTATCCTATTTTTAAGCATTTAACCCAAAGCAATGCAGGACTGCTACTAGCACGCAGGGTTACAGAGAGTGAAAGTGTGGGAAAAGACTGTCTATAGAGGCATTGAGGAAAGGATAAAAGAAGAACGAGAATCAAGGCAACAGAAGATGGCGATTGACGTTGGATTTAAATGTTTGAAGATTGTAGTTATGAGGGAAGCAAGTAAAGGCAAGGGAGTTCTATTATCGGGAAACACGCGAAAAAGAGTTGCATTTAATTCAATAGTAAAAGTGTGGGACCTAGCTGCCAATCTATCAGAACGCTTAAATTCATGTGGTCATGGCATCAGGAAAGGTAGCCGCTCAGAACAGTTGCCATGAAAATATTTGTAGACAAGGCAGAAAGAAGACATATCACGTGTATGAGAAAGTGACTGAAGTCGAGGTGTCAAGTCAGGAACGATTACATTGCTGATCCTTCTTTGGATTTTGTCAAGAAACTCGAGATGATCTGGCACCAGATCTGATATGACAACAATATCCGACGCATAGACAAATGGTAGATTTGTAAATGTGTAAGATGGACTCTTAGAAAAACCTTCTGGCATAACGCAGTGAACCGACTTTCCTTGTAGGAGATGCAGCTATTGATTCAATGTAGTTGTTCCACCTCGAATCATTGGAAAATCTGTGGCTAAGATGGCGCAGTGCGATACTCACGGATTAATGCCTAAACCATGCTGATGGGGATCAGGGAAATTCCTCTGTGGCGGTTACATGTGAGCTGTTTAGTTTTGGAGGCATTAAAATTTACAAGCCGTTTACTGTGCCAGTTAACCGCTGATTGGAGATATTTTTAAGAGCAGCGACCAGCGTAATTTTGTCAGTGTTGTCATATTTACTATTGAAACTGGAGTAAACGGTAGTGTCGTCTGCCACCTTGAGAACTAATGACATCAGAGAGATCTTTGAAGAAGATCACAAACAGCGTAGGACCCAGAATAGACCATTGGGGAACTCATACGTTCTTATGACAGGAATTGGATGAAAAACACGTTACGGACGACCTTCATTTCACGATTTGAGAGAAACCAAATAATTGCCCTGTATTTTTATGTCCATACTTCGCTTAGTTTCATGACGACATATGTTGTTATTTCTCTGTGCGTTCGGATTTCTGAGTGAAAATTTTCTGTCGTAAACAGGCAGGATGGAGTAATTGTGGAATCGGAGAACTGAGTTTGAATAACCGTCGTGTTCCTGGCATTCACTTATATTTATAACACCCTTGGGAAAGGTATGAATCCATCTCTCCCGCCAACTATGAGTAAATAGTAGGCCAGTATAGGTCATATAGTCTTCGTTGGCAACCAGTCTAGGAGAAAGAAAAC
>CAHIKZ030000746.1:2090000-2115000 GCA_903632075.3 Acanthosepion pharaonis | reverse complement strand
CATATATATTATAATATTTACATACGACCAAAACCAACTTGCTCCCTACAAAGATGCATTCTTGTTTCGATACGGCTGCATCTCGACTGACGAGAACCAAAATTGGTTATCTAAATATATAAACTAATCTAAAATAGATAACCAGTTTTGGTTCCCACCAGTCGAGATGCAGCCGCATCGAAACAAGAATGCATCTTTGTAGTGAGCAAGTTGTTTTTATCAGTATGCATAAATTACAATAAATAATTATTGCTCTATTCTTGGTATCGAACCCTCTTTTGAATTAAGGCTGTGAACATTAGAATTTATATATTATTTTCATTCTCATTACATTCGTATATATATATATATATATATATATATATATATATATATATATATATATAATTTTCGATTTTACAAAGATATCTCATAGTTAATGTTAATGAAAGGTGTGCCGAAAGTCAAGATAGTGACCGACACGTCTGAACTCACACCAGTCAGTATTTTCTTTTTCCAATATAAATATGCGTAAAAACTAAAGCCAACTCAAAACGAGTTATCGCATAATATGACTTCACATTTTTATAACTTCTTTTTCTTTTAATAGCATCTGACTAAATACCAACCATATTCCAAGTCCGAAATTTTATATAATTTTGGAACTTTCTACACACAAACCAAGCACGCCGACACTGCTCCAACCGGAAAATTCAGAAATTCTAATCACTCAATCACGTGACGCTAATTCGGCGTCGAAGAAGGTGAAAAATTAAAGAAGAAAAAAAAAAAGAGAATTCTAGTTACATTTAGAAAATCAAATTTCCCCAAGTGGAAATTATTATTATAGAAAAAAATATATTTACTCTTTCGTTCTCTTAATGCGCTTCTGCATAATTATGGAAATTAATGTTGGATCAACTATTGTATCATTTTTTATTTTAATCTCTATGAAATAATTGATATTATCAGGTCGCTTTTGCCTGCAGTGTCAGTCATTGACAAAAATAATGCTAAAAAAAAAAACCCTAGTAATTCGCTCTTTTCCAATGAAATTGTTCAATTCTCAAACTTGTCGTCTCAGGCCTCATCAGGGCAGGATCATTTGCAAAATATTCGTTTCGTCCTAAAGGCCAAACTAATTATCCTACCTAAAATCTCAGGATTGATATTGATAATTAACAAAAAGTTAAACTTCCGAAATAAATAAAATAAAATAGAATGTAACCAGCCATTTATTAAAAAAAAGAAAAAGTTTATAAACGAATTGTTAATCGTTAAATAAGATGGGAAATGAAAGTTTTAAAAAAAAAAAAAAAATCTTCATTTCTACAACGAGTTCACGATAAAAACAGGGGACAACATCGAATTGAGTATCTATTTTTTGTCGCAGGGATAATAAAATGAATAATTACACACAGGCATAAATATATACAACACAAAAAATATATATATATATATACGCATGCATACTTTACACTGCCACATAACCAAATATAAACATACATTACAGGCACACACACATACAAATATATACATACATACATACATACATACACACACACACACATATATATATATATATATATATATATATATATATATATATATACGTTGACGTATATTTGTCTATTTATCTATATATGTTTACGCGTAGCTGCATATACATGTACATAATTACACAAATTTGCGATCACACATTCACATATATTTTCAAACATATATCTGTAAATGTAAGTGCGTATATATATGCACTCTAATTTCATATATATATATATATATATATATATATATATATGTGTGTGTGTGTACGATAGGTAAAAATAAATGTATGTGCGTGTTGCATATATGTTGAGATCGAAATCCCATCTTTGCTATGGCTTTTGCATATTAATAAATATACATATATATATATATATATATATATATATATATATATATATATATATATATAGAGAGAGAGAGAGAGATAGATAGATATGATAGATAGATAGATAGATAGATAGATAGATAGATAGACCCCTAGTGAGCCAGACAAACCTACCCAGGTTTCACCTAAGCGGATCGTCAGGAAACCTGTGGGTTTATCTGGCTCACTAGGTTTATCTAGGTCTGCTCTACGGTTGTATTGAGCTCTTTTGTTAGTCGTTTACTCGTATCGGGGTTTTTTCTTTGGGCTTCAGACCTGCATCTGTGCGATTTTTTTCGACAGACTTCCATGTTTCTAGCTCTTTCTTTTTTAAAACCTTTTTTTCGTTAGAGATTGATTTGATTATTGGCAAATCAAAAATTCGAAGGTTTTTCGAAACGAGTATAGTTACCTATATATATATATATATATATATATATATATATATATATATATATAATAAATAGATATATAATATATTAATAAATTAATATATATATATCTATATATATATATATATATATATATATGTAGTAAGGGTGTGTGTGTGTATCCAGTTAAATCTTTTCAGTGTTTGTATATCAATACTTAAGCCAGCTTCTAATGCACTGTGGAAAAGAAGTCGTCGCTCGTGGAGAGGCACATTCATATATGAAATGTATTTTCGGATGAGTTACACTACAGAAAATGAGACCATCGCGATATCGAGTCTATTTTGTCACCTCTTCTTCAACGAGGCCCGTTTGGTACAGTTGGTATGTCGCTTGCGCCCTATCGTAATTCTCCTGGTTCGATACTCTGTTGTGATTGCGGATTATGGATGAGTTCAAATAGGAATCGGCCGTCCTGTGTGAATTCTATTGAGGATTCTTCGAGACTCGATGAATTAATTTATCTCTATTCAACTTTGAAAGTAATTTATATATATATATAAATACGCATGTTTTCCTCACCGTTAGACCTTTTGGAGTTTCATACATAACATAACAAAATCTTCAGGTGCTGAGTCAAGTTCAACTCAACATTTGAAGATTGCTTTGTGCATGAAAGTACGAGTCGTTCTACCATTGAAAAAATGCGCATTTATAAATACTAGTTCAGAGCTCCGTTATTTAGCACTATTTTATTAAGAGCAGCGCTCAACCTATGTTATATATATATATATATATATATATATATATATATATATATATATATATATAAGACATTTTTTATGTTTATACATTCTTTTTATATATACAAATTTTTATATTTAAATGCAATGTTTATAATAAACAGTATTAAACAACATTTACCGGCCTGAATATCCGAGAAATTTTCACAGAAAATATTCGCCCTCCGACAGGTTTCGAATCTATATCCTATACGGAACAGACATGGCTTTAACGATTTGGCCACGAAGGAGTGTTCGGTTAGCAAAGTTGAATTTACTGTATTTAAACTTCAATCTTCCATGAATCTCTCACGTACATTCATATCTGCTCAGGGCGTATCAAATGTAAACAAATGACGTCACACATTATATATATATATATATATATATATATATATATAATAATAAACACAGACCACTTTAAAAGACCATTACAATAATTTATTTCACAAAATCCTTTTTAAAAGCTCCGGAAAAACAATTAAAATGAATAAAAATGGGATAAAATTAATGGGTAGTGTAATTTTTGTAATTTAACAGGGAGGAATTGTTAATAATCCGACATAAAAAGGATTTTGGTGAAATAAATTATTGTTGATGACCCATCCTTTCATTAAAACAAAAAGGTGTTCTCAGGAAGAATTTTCCTCCACCAAGTTCTTCGTAAAATTATATATATATATATATATATATATATATATATAAGCGATAACCGTTAATTTCAACCCATCCTCCTTCAAACAAAAGGTTAGGAAGGAAACCTCCACCAGCATTGGAAAGTACGATAACCGTTAATTTCAACTGGCTTCTCGGTTATCATAGTTAATGAATGCCGTGGTAACACTTAGAGAGACTTCTCTGGTCAACAGTCGCATAATATCGGGCTACATGTAATGCCATGCTGCGCATTGTGTTGCATAGCCCCTTGGTGGGAGTTTTCGTTTTGATTTTGAGGTAACGGCGTATTCGATCTTAATAATATTGCCTTCTTTCACAGCCTGTGATCGCTAATTATTTTGTTCGGAGATAATTTCATCAACGGGAATTTTAACTTAACTATTTATTAAACACCTCGAAGTCAACATCTTTTAATTAGACAGTGTGGTCGTTCGATCCCTCCACTGGGAGATGTTGCAGTCACGAAAGAAACACGTCTACATTCTTCGACGGTTATGACTCGACTCCCCGAAAAACGTTTCTCTATCTAATCATGCCCACGCTCGTTCAGCCACTCCCTTTGTTTTGTCCCGTAATTTGACGACAAAGGTCAAACTGAGGAAGTCTGAGTAAAAATACTCTGTAAGAAAAGCATTTATTTCAGATAGGCAACCCTAAGACCACATTAGGCTTCTGTTGTAGCCGACAGATAATGATAATTATTTTTGGTCTTTTTGTTTTGTCTTTTCATCTTAAAACAAGATCTTCTCAAGACAGATTCTATGAAAATAAATACGAGTAAACAAAATATCACCTACACTCCTCAACCTTCATTTCTTCAATATTGGTGGGATCTGTTTTAAATTCTCTTGAAACCGTCTTCAGATATCTTCGCACATTACGGAACTAATTTAAATTCTTCTATCACTACCAATGAATTCTCTGCTCCAGGCTATCTTTCTCTTTGCCGAAAATATTCTAGCCTACATATGCATGTCCTTGGTGTTTATGTCCGGGAAAATATTCTAATGGCAAGGGAATTGTCTCTTGAGTCCTCAGATAATTGTTTCATGTGCTTTCGACTTTTGTTATTGCACTTCCTTTATCGCTCTCCTTTTTCTTAGAACTAATATATTTGACAAAATTTCTGACAGTATAGAAATCTCTCTTTCCACCCCCTCTCTCTCTCTCTTTCTCTCTCTCCCCCCCTCTCTCTCTCTCCATTCATTTGGAAACATTTATGTTTGGTAATTTTAATACTCATCACGTCAAGTTTCTCAATCATTCTAATTTTAATGATGTTGCCACTATTTAAACTAAGAAGTTTTTCGTTTCTTAGCCTCTTACTCAAATAGTGGATATTCTTACTCGTTTCCCTAATAAATTTGGTCAGCATGCTTCTTTGCTTGATTTGTTTCTTACCTTGTCGAGCATCGCATTTCTGTCCTTTTGGCAATTTGGTTCACGGTGACATTGATATTTTTTTGAGTAGGCTATTAGACAGGAACATCCTATTCACAAGACTTCTTTCTGTTGCGAACCTTCTGATTGGGATTAATTTCGTGACTTGCTTCGAGATTAATATTCTTGACTTTTCTGTTGTTAATTGTGTTACATATGTTGCTTCTTTAATACAAGAAGAAACCCCCGTGACATAATACAGTTGTACCTTCTCGAAAATACCAGGTGAAACCACAATCTCGACATGGTTAACACCGGCCTGCTCAGTCACTACAGACAACAGGAATCACTTTTTCCGACTATACCAACGTGACAGTTCTGATCACAACAGACGCTTATTTGTGTCTGCACGTAAAAATTGAAATAATATTCTCGAAGGGGATAAGTTTTTGTTTAAAGACAGAATGAGGCAGCGTACAGCCTCTAACAACTTTGGCTCTCGTGACTACTGGCACCTCTGTAATAGTATGTTAATTAAGAATACGTGTTATATCTTTTCCTTCTACACTTAATTTGCTGTTTTAACATTTGCGGATAAAACAGAATGTTTTGCTCGTAAATTCTTTTCCGATTATAGTCTTGTCTCATGTGGAGTTGGTTTTTATCAATAAATACTGTTCCGTTATTTTCCTGTATAGCTAGTTTTATCCTGAAGATCCGTTTAGGTAAAACCTAGGTAGGCCTGCCTGACTCCTTAGGATTATTCGATTATATATATATATATATATATATATATATATATATATATACAAAACATCTAAAGAAAAGAATCTTTTCATAAATTTAAAATTCGCATCGTTTCTGGTAGCAATCTGAAGTCGAATTCGAGTCGAATTCGTTAAATTCTAATATTCTAATATTCTTCTTCGCCACCCATCTATGGGTAAATGGCAGGACAAACCGGATTCTATAGCCTTGGATGGCAACTGGCCTAACGCAGAAAGAAATGGCAAGCTACTTCGGAAAAAAATTCTGCCTCGTCAGTTATGTATGGAAAGATACATGATCGCCAAAGCGTATATCACACATGGTACATTGAACTGGTTGATCGTCTCTGGTTCATGCGAATATGTAGTCGCATCTGTTTAAACAAATCTGTTCTGATTAGATGAAGTTTTAAGGGTTAAAAAGTTTTACACGAAAACTTCTCCCTCTTTCTCATATATTTTCCTCTAAAATGCTTATTGATATATCAAAATACCGTTGCCCCAGCTTTTTGAATTCATAGGTCTGATGAATTGGATCGTAATTACGATTACAATGTAATAAATTATAACCATGGAATATTAGTGTTTGAGACTTTTATATTATATTCTTACTCTATCCTGGACATTCAGTTCTACCTGGATTCTAATTTTATCCTCTTGGGAATTCATATATATATATATATATATATATATATATATATATATATATATTGACCACTAATATTATCTATCTATCTATCTATCTATCTATCTATCTCTCTCTCTCTCTCTGTCTCTGTCTGTCTCTCTCTCTCTCTCTCTCTCTCTATATATATATATATATATATATAAAAAAAGAAATATGTTGTAGTGGTTCCAACGAGAGAAAAGTATGTATATTAAAAAGAAGAGAAGAGAGGTGCCGCAAACGTTTTTGGTTGTAATGTGGATTTATTTAGAAAAAATATTATGCTTTGTTTTACATAATTTTACTACGACGAGTAGTTATCGGCATTTTATCAAAATGCCGATAACTACTCGCTGGACCAACCTTAATTGTTTTATGACCCTTCGCGCAGAACTCTTCATTGACAATTCTAGAAAAGAAATTCGGATTACCAACACACAAACAGAGAATGTCTCATATCGAGAATATCTCATTGAACATGAAGAAAAATTAATTATTTTTAATAATATTATTTTTAATAATATGTAGAAATCTCCACTTTTACCTGAAGACGGTCGCGAGACCAGAAACACGTGTCGTAGTAAAATTATGTAAAACAGAGCATAATATTTTTTCTAAATAAATCCACATTACAACCAAAAACGTTTGCGGCACCTCTCTTCTCTTCTTTTTAATATATATATATATATATATATATATATATATATATATATATATATATATAAAAGTGAACATTGAAGTCAACACTCAGAGGCGACAGTTTTAAACTAGTCAGTGGCGTGACGATTGCGTCGAGCATGAAACAGCCTGTCGCCTCTGAGCGTTGACTTCAATGTTCAGTTTTATATGTACATACGCTCTATCTCTGATATTGAGAACTTTATCCCATATATATAGCACACCTTAAAACTATATTATATATATATATATATATATATATATATATATATATATATATATATATATTTTTGTTAACAAAGGCCGAAACTACATCGACCTCTCGAAAGAATAAAATGATTTTATTTTTAAATAAATTATCGTAAAACACCTTGAAAATACACAATCGATAATGGTCGAATATTTTCTAGCACATGCGCTTCCTTTCTTGTACCTATCTCTCTCTCTCTCTCTCTCTCTCTCTCTCTCTCTCCCCCCTCCCACTCTGTGTGTGTGTGTGTGTATTTGAATGTATCTATCATTCTCGATTTTCTGTTGTTAAAGAACGGTTCGTGTCAATTCTTTTTTAAATCTGCCGATAATTATCACAGCGGCAATTTTGTTGTCGTTTTAAGAAGGCTAAAATAAATAAATAGATAGAACCAATAAAAAAAAAACAACAAAGAAATGAAGAAATAACAGAATCGAACTTGCAATTCTTCCTTTAAGTTTATATTTCTCTACCTTTTCTAAACGATTATGTCTTCGTTTCAGCGGAATATTCGCTGGCATCTTGTTTGCAACCCAGATAATTCTATCGTTCGAAAACATGTAATCGTTAGAATCTATAAGAAAGCATATAATTACAACCTATTCATATAGAGTCCATAGGAAAATATTTAATTACAGATTATTCCTAGAAAACACGTATATTACATTAGTATGGATTGTTGTAAAGAACTCTGAAAAACTTAAATCTTCCCGTTTCGATAAGCTTTTAATAATAAATAAGCCTTGAAAAATCGTAAAATAATTTTATTGGCTCAATGTAATAAGAATGATCAAGCTTCTGCGTTTAATGATGGATCTATTAAACCATGTAATTCATTAGAGTAGGTGTCACCAACCTTTCACACGCGTCATCACCCACTTTCATGCATGAAAATTTCCCACCGCCCACCTGTATAGTAAATACTCAAAAGCATATCAAAATTGTTTGGTAAGAGTTTGTTACTGGTTCATAAATTGAATTTATGATCTACTATAAATAACAAAGGGTGATAACAAATAACACTGATTTATGCGGTTGCTGCTGCTGCTACCGTAGTAACGAACAAACGAAAGCAAACTTGACAGTGAAATCTAAATTATACAGTGTGCAGCAGAAATATATCCCACATATACCTCCCACAACTATCTCCCATGGTAAGTAATTAGTGAAATGAAAGTACCATTGCCATTGTTTTACCATTATGCGGAAAGTATTTCTGGGAGGTATATGTGAGCGGTATTTCTGCCACATACTGCATAATTTAGATTTATGGACTGGGTTAGTTGTTTAGTTGGTATGAGCGTTGCAAGTGTTGACAAAATGTTAATCGATTTTTGTAAATAATTATAACATTAATATAAACTACTAATAGATATTCCGCCAATATATTTTTGTTGTTCCTGGTCTTCCTTTATCTAATTTATATCCGAAAAAAATGTCTGAAGGACTATTTGAATGTTAATGATCCTTCTCAAAACTAAAGAAAATACCCAAAATATTTCTTGTTTGCAATGATATTTATATCTTATCTAGAAATGGAACCCAGTTATTGTCATTTAGCTTACTTTTTTTTTTTTTTTACAGGTTCTTTGCATATATATATTTATTCCGGTAGCATATGTCGAAATAACTTTTTAATACACAAAATCATATATCGCCCACCAAAATTTCCACTCACCCACCGTTTTCTGTTTAGTTGCTCATCGCCCACCCAACAGCTGGAATCGCCCACTGGTGGGCGATATAGCCAATGTTGAAAAACTCTGCATTAGAGTGATGTGAACAATTACATGATGTTAGGCAAATCTTAGGAGCGTCATTATGATTTACTTAGCTCTTCATCGTTTATAAAGTCAACCAAGTGCATATATTTGCGCTTTTAAACTTAATTCAGCACCTAAAGGTTTGCATAAAACTCCGAGTCTTGCTACCGTTGAGAAAAAAACGGATATCTAGTAATATACGGTTCAGAGCTCTGTTATATCGCATCGACCACTATTTCATTAACCAGCACTCAATCTGCGAGATTGTATATATATATATATATATATATATATATATATATATATATATATATATATATAAAATTAATTGATTTAAAATATGGTTTTTCCGCTACACAGTTCTAACCATGTTTCAAAAATGGAAGCTAAAAGCTTCGAATTTAATTTAAAGACATTAGTTCCATTTCATTCTCAAGCGAATTTTGGAGTGACTTTTAAAATTACTGGGTTTTAAAGACACAACAAAAAATCAAAATTCACGTTTCTAAGGATACAGAGAAATCCATTCATCTAGACAAGGGGTGGTTGCGTGTTCATTATCGCTGTATTTTGATGTATCCGTTATTAGTTACGTTTTGGTAGGGGGTAGGGATGTATTTTTCAATGAATTCTGACATCCGTTAAATGCATGTCGTCTGGATTTTTAAAAAAAGATTATTGTTAACGGCAAAAATTCTTACGGCATTTTTTTTTCTATTTGTATACTTAAAGATTTTTGAGGGGGTGTTTACGTTAGAATACGTTTTATTTAACTACGAATTGAAAAATATTTTCACTTTTAATTTCTAACATATTATATTTCTTTTTAGAACAAGTAAATGTTTTAGAATCACTTACAGTATGTAGAATTATTTTCACATCAAGTATAAGTATGTATATCACTAGGTCACAATTCAAAAAAATATATATTTAAATATTATTTAAGTTAAAATTATGACAATGACGGCAAAAATAGCAAATTAATTTCTCTGATTTAGTAAACTTTTATTTTTTTTATATAAACCTAGTGATATATTGTTTCTCATGTAAGGGACATGGGTCATTCAATGGCTTACAGAAAAACCATATTTTAAATCAATTAATTTATAATATTAATGCTCTGTAAATTTACATTGAGCACTATTTTGTAAAAATAAAAAATATCTCTAGAACACCAGATTATATATCTTACTGTTCTGTCTTTTATATATATATATATATATATATATATATATATATATATATATATATATATATATATATATATATATATACTATACTCGTTTCGAAAATCCCTCGAATTCTTGATTTGCCAATAATCAAATCAATCTCGAAGGAAATAAGGTTTTAAAAAAGAAAGAGTTAGAAACATGAAAGTCTGTCAAAAAAATCGCACAGATACAGGTTCAAAGCCAAAAGAAAAAACCCGACACGAGTAAATAACTTACTAAAAAGAGCTCAATACAACCGTAGAGCAGACCTGGATAAACCTAGTGAGCCAGACAAACCTACCCAGGTTTCTAAGCCTTAGGTGAAACCTGGGTAGGTTTGTCTGGCTCACTAAGTTTATCTATCAATATATATATATATATATATATATATATATATATATATATAATCCACAACTAAAATGAATATGTAACTCGAAGTGAAAATAATGACATAATCACGATGTGGATGTTCCACACTTCTTCTAACAAAGGTTGAGGAAGGAAACCTTTACCAATGTTGGAAAGCATGATAACCGTTAATTTCAACTGGCTTCTCGGTTATTACGGTCAATGAATGCCGTATGTATGTATGTATGTATATATGTATGTATGTATGTATGTATAGTATAGATAGATAGATAGATAGATAGATAGATAGATAGATAGATACTATGTAGCATACTTAAATTTAGAAATTTAAAAGTAGATAGATGCTATGTAGGATACTAAAATTTGCCAGTGTGTATGCGTTTGTGTTCAGAGTAAATGCAGTGTACTAAGCGAATTGCTACAGTCTTGAAACTTTAGCTTGATATGAGTGTACAGTTGCAATGAGCTGACAGATTGATATGAATTCCACCAACCTGTCTTGTGACCATATTGATCCTGTCACCTCTCCAACCATTTGCCTTCATTCATTTCAAATCGCCATATCGATACTGAACAGCAGATGTGGACAGCTTCAGTTAATGTTCTGCGTGACTGGCAATTATTCTGTTCTCCATCAAGATACCCATCTTTATAGCCAGATGCTTTGTGGTCACAAAACACGAAACTCACACTGTGTGGATAATCGTCTGTCAATGCCCGCCTTTTTACGCTCCCAGCCAATAAATTGAATGAAGCGATATTTCTTATTATTTCTCCTATTTTTTTTTTGTCTCCTCTCGATTGTGTTAGGATCGAACTACTCCCAATTTTACAAATCAATGATCGTTTCATTGAAAAGAAATTGGTGCCCTAGATTCAATCGTTAACGTTTTTTTTTTTTTTTTAAGAATTCTGATACGAATTCCAATGTATCTATTTCTAAATGATTCGTATCAGAACAGGCTTACGGTCACATCACGTTGAATCGCCGGTTCTCGAAGTTAAGCAATATCAAACCTTGTCAGTACCTAGATAAGTGACCCCTTAAGAATACCAGGTGCTGGAAGCTTGGATGTGCGGCTGGTGTAATGAATAACAGCTTTGAATTGTTAATCGGAGGGCCGAGTTTCAATTCCTGTAGTTCGTTATATTCACTTACGCACAAAGCTATGAATCCATCTCTTCCCCTCAAACTATGGGTTAATTAGTAAGACTTCTATCATTATACCATTATTATCTAGAAAAACGTTCTCACAATCTAAAAATATTTTCTGGGTTTTAAAAACCGGAAAAGGGATGATAAGCCGTAAAAATCGATTTAATCAAAGCATCAGAATATGAGTATTCAAATTTCAGGAAACAGCAATGTTTCCCAAACTATTTTTTCGCACTTGTAGAATAACTATAGTCCTAGGTATTACGATAAATTAGGTCGCTGATCGGGAGACTGGAGATTTTGAGGGGTGTGGAACCACTTCTTAATTGCTGTTGTTTCCAGGTCCACGCTGACTCTGGGTGGTAGCACTTGTTAGGGCCCCAGCTATGGGCAAAAAATACCCCCAAACAAAAACAAAATATTCCGTGAGAGTGAAAGTACATTTTTGTGGTAAAAATATTAGCAATGCATTTTTGCATAAGGGAATTACCAGCACTACATATTTATAGTAAAATTGCCATCAATATAATTTTAAAACGAATTGACATTTTACATACTAGAATTACTAACGATATATTTTATAGCAAAATTACTATTTTATCTGTATTTGAAAGCATACAATTCAAAATATATTTATCTGAAGCCATAAAATTATGTTCAAAATATTTAGATTTCGGCATTAAATAACCCATTAGGGTTGATATACTGCTAAACAAAAGTCAACCAACACAGAATATCTAAATCTCTGGGGACCACTTTAAATTTTAATAAGGAAAAGTTAATCATAAAATTGGAAAATATGAAATTTTGGTTTAGTGTTCCCAAAGAAGATTAGCGGTACAGTTTTCATTTAAAGGGATTTACAAAGAATCTATTTTGTTTTTAGTGAAGCCAATAATGATTGATTTAAATCCCTCGAGGAAGGCAAAAGGGAAAGGATTATCCACTCCTTCTTAAAGATTAAGGAATTTAGAACCCTGTTAAAAATATCAAATGAAAAGTACTTGACATTTGAACCCTGTGTTAATCACATGGGGTGTTTTGTTATCCGCAATTTTTTAAAGTACGCATGAGTCCTAGTTGTCAACTTGTTTCTGTTGCTATCACCCTCCTGATTTAGTGAAGATGTGTAGCATGCAATGAGGTGCAGTTGTAACTTATTTGTCGTAGGGAGGTAAACATCAGGGGACTGTCCATTTTCGGAAATCCGAGATGACTAAAACAGTATTAAAAATAAAGAATATTTTCAAATATAAAAATAATTCATAAATTACTCTTCTGTTAACATGGGGCGAACTTGATTACCTTTCAGGGTTTATTAGTGCACATTAGAGACCCGATTAGAAAGTAACTTACAACAATAGTAATTTCGGCCTGCACTGGGTAGCCTATATTAATGAAATCGTATTATATTAAATCAGGCTACTACTTCTGTGCGTCGTGTGCCTTCAGGACGTAGGGGGTCATGACTCTCCACAGCTTCCCATCCTCTGCTGCCTTTTATAAGTCTTTTCTTTTCACTGTTTCTCCTAATCTCAGTTCTGCCATCAATTTAAACAAGCTAGTTAGGTGTTAATCTTTGCTTTCCTCTGTCTCTTTTGTCTTCAATGTGTCCCGCGATTGTCAAATTCTCCAAACCTTCTTTCCTCATTATTTAAACTGCCTCTTTCTGTTTTTGAGTATAAGCGTCCATTTTTTTTTATTCCATTAACTTTAAAATATCTTCATTACGCACATGTTCAATCCTTGGGATTCTCAACAGCCTTCTGTAGAACCACATTTCTTTTACCTCAAGGCGCTTCTACACCTGTGAGGAGATTTTCCATCATTCGCTGCATCAGAGTTTAATAGGTTTTCCTTTGTTTCTAGAGAAATTTCCCGGTGACTTAATAACGTGCTTAGCTTTGGTTGGGGCATCTTTGTTGATTTTCGATTTCGGGTCAATTTTTCCCAGATATTTTTAAGCTTCCATACTTTCTTGAGCTGAAATTGTTATTTAGCAGCTAGGGTTGTTCCTCTAGATGTAAACCATGTATTCTGACTTCTTACTGTTGATGTTTAGTCATTTCTTCTCGCTTTCTTTCACAACTTTCTGTTGGGCTCCTGCATATGATATGTTTTTAGGATTTTGTCTATCAATAATCATTCTTGGTAGGATTTCCATTTCTGCAATAAGTCTTCTTCGTACTATTAAATAATACATACATACAAACATACATAGATACATAGATACATACATACATATATATATATATATATATATATATATATATATATATATATATATATATTTTTAGTTAAGTTACGAAAAACTTGGTAATCCGTATGGGTGGTCCCAAGGAGGATTAAATCCTGAGAGCTCAATGTAACTTCAGAGCTAATAATTTAAAGAAAAACATTTTTAAGGCTCCATTATATATATATATATATATATATATATATATATATATATATATATATGATGTAAATCTATTTAAACTCGGTGGGTAAAAAACACCTGGATAGCACAATTTTCAAACAAAGTAGCAGCCGTAAGTAAGTACCAGAAACCTCAGAACAAGGCGAAAGAAATCGTCCAGTACCTTAATTTTCTGGTATAACCCCCCCCCAAAAAAAACAGTGAGTAATAAATTAAAACGATGAGTGCTCAATACGCTAACTAGAGCAAAGGTAAAATAAATAAATCCTAATGAGCCGTGTACTACCTACCTAGGTTTCACCACATGGGATCATCAGGAGAACTGGTCAGTTCACCCTGATGATGGCATGAGGTGAAAACTAGGTAGGTAATACCTGCCTCATTAGAATTCATTTTATATATATATATATATATATATATATATATTATTTTAAAAAAAATATGATTGCTTCGCTATCTGCACGCACACACACACACACACACACACACACACACACACACACACACACATATATATATATATATATATATATATATATATATGGAGATATACAAAGATACAGAGAGTCAGAGAGAAAATTGCGCCGTAACATGATTTTCCGTGTAAGTCGGAACGTACCCGAGATTTTCCGTGAATAAATACTTATGTCATTCACCTATGCTAATGCAATAGTAAATTCATAATCCAGATATAATAACACATTTCTATGACATATATTATCATAATTAGGACTGGAGAAACACATGAAGCGCATAAATTTAATCCATACAATGAAATTTTTTAGGCGGTTTGTATATTTACTGCCAACACAACACATGATTTGTTGATAAACACAACACAAACGAAAGAGACCGAATGCAGTATGATGACGTATTCTTCTAATGTGCAACGTATTCTTCCGTCGCGCCGTATCCTTCGTATGTACAAAGGAAACGGCTTATGTCGAAACAAGACTAATAGAGATTGAGTTGTAAACAAGAATCGTCGAAGATCAGGATTGACGTAACACTAGAACTTAGTATATATATATATATATATATATATATATTACAATTGTTTTTTTGTAATATATTTTTTAAAAACAATTATAATATTATTGTTTTTTTTTCAAAAATAAATGCTAAGAATCCTGAATTATAAATCTCATTGTTCTTTCGTATTATTTTAATATATATATATATATATATATATATATATATATATATATATATATATATAAAATGTACAAGGTCCGACAATTTATTTATTAAAGACATTTTTTATAAAATAACAATGTTAAACATAAAATGTCTTTAATATATATATATATATATATATATATATATATATGGGAGATAAACCTCACCACAGAACAATAACAAACACGTGACACACATAGACTATTGATAAATTTAGTCACTTCCATCCTCAGAAAGTCGCTGCTATAATCTGATCTGTGGCTAGACTACTGCCTCGATGCTTCCTGAAATATAACAATTTAATCTTTTGCAATTAAGAGTCAATCATTATCTACTCACCTATGCTAATAATATAACCATCCTACCACATACACTTATATTCATATCACTGTTGTAGCATATCTACGGACGATAATGAGTATGCCCACATTCACATAAATACAGTAGTAAATACTGTATGTTTGTCCACAGTAGGAGATTCGTCACCAGCTGTACTGGTCAAACTCTCTGCCTCCAGATCCCCAGACGAGGTTATGTGGAAGGGCAGACTCTCATCTTGTGGAAACAGCTACCTGACCCCATTTTATACGGGGTCTACGCGGAATTTTTGGCCGAGCCTCCGGTCTTGGATACCCCACATAAAATTCGGCCTTGTACCACATCTGACTGCGTGGGGCGGTTGGTAAATATCCTGCAGTTAGAGATTCATTGTGGAATTTGACTCACTTCTAGCAGTTGACTACTTCTTCTACGCGCCGCTGGCGAATCTTATATGCGTTGTTCTTGTCCTAAGTATTATCGTTCATTACCAACCTTCGTTTGATTATTCTATTCAGTAACCTTCCCTAGGTTACAACAATCAGACACGTCTAGCTTGAATGCCTCTTGAGCCTTATACTAGGTGATGTTTAGTAAAAGAATAAATGTGTATACATAAGCTTTTTTTAAAGAGAGTATTGGATTTTTATCACTTTAAATTTTTTATAGTGGATGATCGAATTTGTGTAGATGACCCGTTTAATTAGTAAACTATAAATTAGTTTCTTTTCATCTACCGGCCTGAATATTCGAGAAACCTTATTGAAGAAAATTTTGCGCATTTCGTCAGGATTCGAAGCTACCATTAGATCCACCACGGGTTAACGAACTGTGCTACATGCAAAGCCTAATCTGCGCATTTAAGTGAACTTTCTCTCGTCATTGTTCTCCCGATATTTTTCATAATATTCAGTTTTCTCTCCAAGCGTAAACAAAGCAAATTCACAAAAGAAAGTAATCTTTTTTTTTATTAATTCCACAGATTTTTTATGTTATTTTTTATCATATACAGTTTAATGAATAAACCGACCGTCTACTTAAATATGAGTATCCACTAAATATAACGTTAAAAGGATAAAAAAAAACTATATGAGATTTACATTTGACAAAATCTTAGTAATATTATACCTTGATAATGATAGAGATATGACACGACATATGGCTATATGACTCTAGATGTGGCTATATGACTCGATATATCGCGATATGACGAGATATTATATGATACCAGACATAGGCATATGACGCGAGATATGGTTATGTGACTCGAGAAATGGCTATATAACTCGAGATATGGCTATATTAATTCGAGAAATGGCTATATGACACGAGATATGTCTATATGATTCGAGATATGGGTACATGACGCGAGATATGCCTATATGATTCGAGATATGGGTATATGACGCGAGATATGCCTATATGATTCGAGATATGTGAATATGATTCGAGATATATCTATATGATTCAAAATATGGGTATATGACGCGAGATATGTCTATATAATTCGAGATATGTCTATATGATTCGAGATACGGGCATATGACTCGAGATATGGCTATATTGATTCGAGATATGTGTATATGACTCGAGATATGGCTATGTGCTCGAGATGTTATTTTTTATCATATACAGTTTAATGAATAAACCGAGCGTCTATTCAAATACGAGTATCCACTAAATATATAGTTTAAAATGATAAAAAATATATGAGATTTACTTTTGACAAAGTCTTAGTAATATTAATCCTTGCAAATGATAGTGATAGTTTTTTTTTTTCAGATAATGAAAATATAGATGAGAATAATTCAAGAAAGTAATTTCAAAGAATCATTTAGACGAATAAACAACTCACCAAGACAGATAAGTAATTAGATAAACCTAAGAGATTTCAAACTGGGCTTCTTCATGAAACCAGAATTCAATTTCAATAATTTGTTTATATTTAATTCACTATCATTACTCTGTGGAATACATATATATATATATATATATATATATATATATATATATATATATATGTGTGTGTGTGTGTGTGTGTGTGTGTGTGTGTATTTATTTATTTATTTATTTTATGAAATGAATTAAGACCGACAGTTATTTTAATATATTTTCTATTTATACGTTATTTTTAAAGATACAATTATTTAAGTAAATGCTGCTTATAAAAAAACAGTATTAATTACATTTACCGGCCTGAATGTCTGCGAAATTTCATAGAAATTATGTGTCCTCCGACAGAAATCGAACTTGTACACTACAGGGAACCGTAATTTGATCTGCCGTTCTATAACTACGGAGGAATTTGTTGGCATTAAAATAGTAATTTGAGTTTGTAAACAAGTCGCTTACTCTGTAGCTAAATAGTATAGCACATCAGGCCAAATGACTGTTCCGTGTACAATACAGGCTCGATTATGTCAGGGGACACATATTTTCTACAAAATTAAACAGAGCATTTACTTAATTATTGTATCTATAAAATAACGTATAAACCGAATATATATATATATATATATATATATATATATATATATATATATATATATATATATATATATATATATATATATATATATATATATATATATATTTAGTTGGATAGATGTGAGTTTGTGACCCTGGGTTTCACGCTTTGTCTGACGATCGCTAAAGCGTGAAACCCAGGGTCACAAACTCACATCTATCCAAACAAATATGTTAGCTCTATCTCTGATATTGAGCACTTTCTAATAAGTACCGTGAATATAATATATAAATAATTATACATATATATTTATTTATATTTATATAAACTTTTTTTTTCACACACACACATATATATATATATATATATATATATATATATATATATATATATGTGTGTGTGTGTGTGTGTGTGTGTGTGTGTGTGGTAGTGGAGTAATGGATAGCGGCTTGGATTGAGGAATCCATTACATTCCTTACGTGCTAATACCCTTGAGAAAGTTGTGAATCCTCCTCTTCTCCCTCCATGGGTAAATAGCAGGAAAGACTGGGTTCTATAGCCTTGGATCGTAACTGGTATAGGAGAAGGAAAATTCTGAATTCAAAACCTGCGGAGGGTCGTTTGGGGACCTTGTGGCACGTAGTGCACCAGGTCTCTGAATTCGGGCCTTCAAAAAGTGTGGCTGGTCCTGCACGAAACCTTCACCACTATAATCAAATCTTATGTGCTATACATGCGGGTTAGGGACCGCTTGTGAATTCCGAATTCCCATGAAACTCCAATATCGGAATAGTTAAAATGCCGAGAAATCACGATGAAGCCTATTGCTGGATTTTTTTCTCTGTAAGGAGATACCGCAGTATAGCATGTCTGTCCGGAAGATATTCAGCCTATTATTATTAACAAAAATAGCCTATAGAGGGCAATGAGGCCTTAGTCCTCTTCATACTATTACCCTTGCATCTCACATATTTAATCGATTCAAATTTTACACCTTTCTAATGTTTACAAATCTCTAATCAGGGATTATCGTCTGTTCCCTGTTAAAAATGAGATTGAAAAAAAAAACATGGCTGTTCAGCTTTCAGCTCTATTTTAGTGTCAGTCATGTAATAAATTCGAACCACACTGAGTACACAGTAAGTAGAAATTATTTGGATATATAATGAGAAAAAGGAGCTTGGTGAATTGATGAAGAAAGAATGGAGGCCAGAGGAGCAGCGATGAACATCGAAACAACTACTATAGTAGACTGGCAGGTATATTAAGCGGACACGGACTGAGTATAGCCCCAAATAATAGAAAGATGTGGAGAGGCATGATGACCCAGTTTCCGGGAGATAACACATAATCTGGTGCGCTTAGCCTTTGAATAAGGCCAGTACGCTCTATCCATCGTTCACGATGACTTACGAATCCCTGCTTGCGAAACCATCGAGAGCTTACGAATAGATTCGTCTTAATGTTTCACACATACAATTGGTTTTGGGGTACTTCGAAGCGCGAAGATCGTCTCATCGGGAAGATATAATAAAAAATAAATAACTCACTGATAAATCAGTCATAAAGACATACGAATACGTTTAGCATTAGTTAACTCTGCAACCGCATGGGCGCGAGGCTATATAATTCGAGATATGGCTATATGATTCGAGATATGGCTATTTGACGAGATATATTTATATGATACAAGATATGGGTATATGACTCAAGATATAGCTGACTTGAGATATGGCGATATGACACGAGATGTGGCTATATAACTCGAGATATGGCTATATGATTTGAGATATGGCTATATGACTCGAGATATATCTATATGATACGAGATATGATTATATGACTCGAGATATGGCTATGTAACTTGAAAATGGCTATATGATTCGAGATATTGCTATATGACTCGATATATATCTATATGATACGAGATATGGGTATATGATTCAAGATATGGCTATGTGGCTCGAGAAATAGCTATATGATTCGAGATATCGCTATTTGACTCAAGATATATCTATATGATACGAGATATGGGTATATGACTCAAGATATGGCTTTGTGACTCGAGATATGGCTATATGAATCGAGATATGGCTCAATGACTCGCGATATGTCTATGTGACTCGAGATATGGCTATTTGAGACGAGATGTGGTTATATGATTTGATATATGATTATATGACTCGAGATATGGCTATATTACTCGAGATATAGTTATATGACTCGAGATATGACTCTATTTCCCCATCTATCTTTACTGGCATAAGAGATATATGAGATATCTATGTCGGATGAGCAACCAGGCTTTCATTGAGAGTGTTGATCACCTCGGAGGTTAAATAATTGTTTTGAAATAACACCAGTTATTTTAATTAACGCATAATGGGATGATCATTGTTTAAAGCACTAATATTCAAATTAAATCCGGAATAAAAAATAAAATTAAACTGGTTACACGACTAAAACTTCAGATCGAAACATATGAAGAATCAGCAATATTTCTGGTATTGATCTGTCGTTTTGGATTTCCTACAGTCGCTTCCCACCGCTGAAATGTTGCCTCCCTGCAACTTTTCTATACATATTTTCATGGCAACTATTCTGATGAGCTCTTCTTGGCTAGACTTTATCAATGTAAGCGCAGTACTACACTGGTGAAGAGGTCTCACCAATTTACAGCTGATTTAGATGGATGTAACCGGAAGTTCTATGTTAACAGAACTTTCTCTCCTATTTCTCATTTTTGGAACTCTCTTCCGGCTCCATGCTTTTCAGTCAAATTTCAACCTTCAAAAATTTAAATTCAATGTCTAGCGTTATCTACTTTCCTCCTGGTTTTATCTTCTTTTTGTTCTCGTTCCTTAAGTAATATTTATGTTTTCTAAGTCTTACATACCCAGTAACCCCTTGTGGCTTAGTGGCTTGGGGTGAACTCGGTTAAAAAAGATATGCATCCGTTAAGTCTCATTTTTTTAGGTTTTACAAAGTGTTGTTATTAATCTGTTATTTGTATCCCGTTTTGATTGAATTTATCGCAATGCCCGCACAATTTTATTGACAGACTTTCTTCAAATATTTAGTCGTATTCGGCAATCTTCCATATTTTTTTTTATCATTTCACCCCAGGCATTTCACAAGAGGTTACTAAGTGTTAGTGAACAGGAGAGAGAAAAACAATATAGCACAAAGTATAATAAAAGAACATGAATTAAAAAGACAGATGATAACGATTGACATTTATATTTTTGTAGATCAAAGTTGACTGCGAAGCAAGAAGCCGGAATTGATTTCCGCAAGAGACAAGAAAAAACTGTTAGCTTACGTTTACATCTCAACTGTAAACTGATGAGCTCTTGCCAACAATCTAACACCGCCCTTAAATTCATAAACCCTAGGCACCATAGCGGAAAGCTCCTTAGAACAATTACCATGAAAGTATTTATAGAAAAGGCAAAAGGTGGCAAATTTACGGCGGTGGGAGAAGTCCAGATCTAGACAAATAAAATTGCATTTTGTTCTTTGGATATTATCATAAATCTGTGAATACAGTGTAAGCCGGATATAAGAGACCCGGATATAAGAGAAACCCGAATATAAGAGAGATTTTCTCTGGTCCCAAATTAGAGCCTGTGTTAAAATAGACCAAACCCGGATATAAGAGAAAACCCGGATATAAGAGACTTCTTCTCCGGTCCCGACAAATCTCTTATATCCGGGTTACACTGTACAGTGTAACCCGGATATAAGAGACCCGGATATAAGAGAAACCCGAATATAAGAGAGATTTTCTCTGGTCCAAATTAGAGCCTGTGTTAATGCATATAAAATAGACCAAACCCGGATATAAGAGAAACCCGGATATAAGAGACTTCTTCTCCGGTCCCGACAACTCTCTCATATCTGGGTTACACTGTATATAGCCAATGCCCCAGGCCAGATGTGGCAGCAATATTCAAGGCAAGAACGAATGGCAGTCTTAGAAATATGCAACACAGATTCTGGCAAGAAAAAAATGCTTATCATAACACATTGAACCAATTTTCGTGGCAGCAGACCTAGCAATTGATTCAATATTTTCATTTCATGTCAGCAGAAAACATTAGTCCGAGAAGGAGCAAATATTGAACGAAACTCTCTTTCAACTATTAAAATATTTTGCTTTTATTATTGAAAAGTATTTCCATAATGAGGACAAAACACGCAGACTCCCTATTGAGTAATTTTAAAATAATAGCTACGAAACTATGGAAATCTAGAAGTGTGCATTGATTGTATTTGCCATGTATTTTGAAAAAAGAAAAATGATCGCTTAATGAAGAGTGATTGTACACTATTTACATTATTCAGACTATTGTCCTCATCTTTGTCGCCATATTTATTACAGCGTTTCGGCCGTTGTGAGCTCCGGCCTTCTTCAGGTGGTTGGAATGTCGAATTGAACCCTTTATTTAGCTCACTGGGGTAGACTGTTCTAGTTCCACGTGCCATGTTTTTAATGGATGTCAGTTGTCAGTTATCTGTTGTTAATTCCCCTCTCCAAGTTCTCCACCGCCCTAACCAGGTATTGAACTCACACTCTTTGGGTACTGTCACTGGATCTAAAGACACATGGCACAGTTGTTAAAGGCGTTACTTAGATCCAGTGACAGTAGACAAAGTGTGTGGCCGGTAATCAAGCAATGGGTAGCGGCTCGGATTGAGGAATCGGAGAGCCAAGTTCGAACTCTAATCGAGTTCATTACGTGCTAATACTCTTGGGAAAGGTATGAGTAACCCCTACCACCACCAGCTACGTGGAAATAGCCGAACAGATTGGGCCTTGGAGCCTTGGTTGGCAACCAGTCTAGGAGAAGGAAAACTCTGAATTAGAGAGAATTAGAGAGGGTTTGGCTCTGTTAAGTTGTCTTCAAAGAATTAGAGAGGTCTGAGCTTTGTCAGACTGCCTTGAGAGACTTATAGAGACTTGGGCTCATTTAGGCTGCCTGGAGAGAATTAGAGAAGCTTGGGTCCCATTAGGCTGTCTTGAGTGAATTAGAGAGGGTTGGGCTCCGTTAGGCTGTTTTGACAGAATTAGAGATTGTTGTGCTCCGTTAGGCTGTCTTGAGAGACTTATAGACTGATACAGACTTGGGCCCCGTTAAGCTGCCTGGAGTGATTTAGAGAGGGTTGGGCTCCGTTAATATGTCTTTCTCAAGTAACACCACCTCTGATGTGGAACCCCTGTTTCTTGCTTGTGGTCTCCATAAACAATATTGATTTTATTTTATGTTTGTGTCTAATTTTAATCTTCGTAAAATTAAACTGTAATGTGCTGCAAAAGTTAATGACATTATTTCTACTTCAACTTTGAAATCAAGTATTATTAATAATAATGCGTTAACATTAATATTTGTTTTACAAAAACCGACAATTGTGACAATGCATTTAAAAAAGATTCTTTCAAAAAGTAAGTTAAGATCAGGCATCCTAAGCACAAAATCTGAAGAACACGCGAGCATACGCGACTATATCCGTTGGGGATAAATAGATCTGTAACCAGATACTGTTATTTACTGGGTTTTGATTTCAGTTTTCATTGTATAAAATTTAATCTATAAGTATCACATTGAAAATTTAAGTCTTAACCTCTTCAATTCTAGAATTTAACCTGTTATCTTTCCCTCGTATCTCTGTAAACTGTGCCTCATGCCTCTTACATTTATCGCCAATACAACTTCTTCCATAACCATCTATCTTGAGTGGCTCTTGCATAGGGTTTGGTTGATTTTGTTTAAATCTATATCAACTTCTATGGGTCATTTAATGCAGAAATCTAAATATTTTGTACATAATTTATATTTTCAGGATAAAACGTCTGTCTTTAAAAATATATAGTTTGTCAATCATAAAATGTATTGCCGATAATTTCCCTACAAAAATATATTGTTGGTAATTAAAAAAAAAATTGTATTGCTGGTAATTTCACTAACAAATTGTATTGTTGGTTAATTTTGCTATAAAAATGTACTGGTTATTTTTGTTTGCGGGGGGGATCACTATTTGCCCACAGCTGGGACCCTAACAGATGCTACCACCCCAGGTTAGGGTGAACGTGGGAACAACAGTAGTTAAGAGATGGTCCCAAACACCTCAAAAGCTCCAGTCTCCCGATTAGAAGCCTTGCTGCCGGATGTAGTTTATCGTCATACCCAGAACGACCTTGTATAGGGTTAAAATTAGTAAAATATATATAGGTACACACAGACATACAGACACACACGCATATGTTTATTTGCCTCTGTGTGTGTGTGTGTGTCTTGTTGTGTGTGTGTGTCTTGTTGTGTGTGTGTATGTGTGTGTGTGTGTTGAAAATAAATAAGGCAGTATTATAATTATATCTATTATCTGCTTTATGTTGTTCGTTGCGGAGAAAATGTCTTCGTTGCGGAGAATCCTGCCAAACGTTTTTGAAATGCCATTCAATTTATCGCGGAATCTACCGAATCGGCGGCAGTCGAATAAAGAGTCGGCACTTTACGTGCTACGCCGAGAGGTGTCCGATTCCGTTCAAAGAGAACGAGGCGATAAATTGAATACACCTCTACAGATCAATGAGCAAAAAGGAAAAGAGACGCAGAGAGGTGGATGCTGGGTAGAAAGCCGTGGATGCTGGGGTGT